>JAGXJF010001872.1:0-195923 GCA_019208055.1 Stipa capillata
TCCCGTAAAGATTTTTCACGTAAAATTTTTTATCTCTTATCTCTAGATCTATCTCTAATATTACAATAGAACGGATACATATATATTCCGAATTGCTTATAAGATTTGTAACTATATGTATGCACACATGTATGCGCTGCTGCTGTTTGTTAATTTGTGCTTTATCTGACAAGTATCTGAATCTAGCATAATCAAAGATGGCACCAAGTGTAACTCAAATCTGTAATTTTTTTCTTTCTCATTCAAACCCAAAGAATCGACGACGGATTGAAATCTCAAACAGTGTACATCGGATCGCCCTCCACCGACAAACGTTACTATATATCTACGACAGCTAACGACACCTTGACTGACCATGGTACATTTGATTTTGATACCCAAGTAACCCAACAAATCCGAATGCATTTCTGATGGATTACAGGAGCTCCGTCAAGCATATCTCCGTTGTAGACTTGCCGAAAAATCGGTTCACCTTCTCCGTTGGATGGAATGAGTCCCAGAAGAAGTACTTGTCGGCGTCCTCGCATGTCAGAGGGCACTTGTCATTGCACATGTAGCCCATCTCGATCTTCCCCGTGGCACAGCATCCCTCCGCTACATTCTCAAGCCCTGTCACAAGTACACGGCGACGTGTCAGTATCCGGTCGCAGCCTTGCGCGTCCACCGCTACAACAATTTCTCGATCGACTTAGGAATCAGAGAGAAACTCACCCAACGTGGAAGGATTCTCGATGAGCTTGAGCATGTTGTCGTAGACGGGGACGTAGGCGAGCCTGAACCCCGGGAGGGAGCGGCGGAGCCTGACGATCATTGCCTTCACCTTGACGTTGTAGTCCCTGGCCACCTGGTTGTACTCGTCGACACACTTACCGCCGCGGAGCAGGTTGAGGGTCCGCTCCAGGGGCACGCACCCGATGGCGCTGAGCCCCGCGAAGGCGACCCGGCGAGCGCCGAGGCGGTAGATGGCCACCAGGAACTCCTCGGCCCGCGCCACGAGGAAGTCCTGGTACTCGCCCACCGTGAACTCTGCGAACCGCCCCGTGATGAGCAGGTAGTAGTTCTCGAGGAAGTCGTTGGTGCCGATGCTGACGATGTACACCGCGTTGGCCACGATGTACTTGGCCATGGCGCGCCCGGCGTGCTTGGCCAGGCGGCTCTGGTACTCCTTGAAGCACTCCACCTCCTTCCACAGTGGCATCACTCCCTTCGTGCAGACAAGAATTAAGGCGTAAGTTTTTCAGGTTCAGGTTTTTATCCGTTTCTCTAAATATGTGGCATCTGGATGAATCAAGATGGAATGGGGTCATCTGCTGTCATGAACTCGTGGCCAATTCAGATTTTTCAGATGTAAACTGTAGAAAATCCCTTGCAAACGCATCTCGTTCATTGCAGAGCAAATTTAGTGGATGGAGAATTCTAGAATCTTGATCTCCGAATAGTGGCCATAGTCCTTTTTATAGTACAGTAGATGCAGAGTTTGGATGCTTCAGAATCTGTACGTCGATCCATTCCATTAGCGTGTCAACTCTGGTGAGAAGAATTCTGGCCCAGGATTGGTGACTGACTGGTGAGAAGAATGAACCAAACTACTATTTGGCTCATAAATTCTACAGGAACTACCATTGGACCCTTTCAGGAACGGTGTACTGGCAGCTAATAAATGTGTCTGCAGAAATGTGTCGCTCACATGAACATTGTCAGCGGAGCGAAATGGAAAGAGAAGAAAAGGATGTCTTCATAGTACAGAAATACTCTTCTGAGAACCTTCCTGTCGATTTTTTCACCTTATTAGAAATATGGTAACGGATTGGTGCCTGAACACTTGCTGTGATAGCTTGAACAGGGCACATAATACATTGAAGAACATAGGCTGATGCCTAGCTGCAGGTTGTTAGACCAACCACAGGAGCTCCTGATGAATTGCAGGTTGCAGCTCAATGATTCAGAAGCATGTGCTCATCTATTCCAAACACTAAATGCAAAAGAATTAACGCCTCTGCAGTTGGTAGCGGGAAGGAAGAGGAGATGCTTCACATCTTAGCAAAGGTCATATAAACTAAATGTGTAGTGTGATTAATTAGCTGCGTGCGCTGATCCTGGATCTAGAGTTCTGGACCAACCTGCCACCGGTGATCTGCGACATCTCATCAAGGTTTACAGTACATGGTTTGAGAAAAGGGAGTTCCTACTTCCCCTCAACACACATCCATGTATTTAACTGCTTGTTGCCATTTGCAACCCTGCCTGGGTACTGAAATTCTGGGGTCTTCTGCCAGTACCTCACTTTCTCCTGTCACCCTGGCGCATGCCACAAAACTTCATGGCTGCTAATTTGCTATTCTCAGATGTGGCGCCAAATGCCTATATCGAGAGGACAGCGCATGTCCCCTTGCAGACGTGCATAAACGGCATGTTGTGTAGCAGAGGAAAACTCACGTAGGATATAGTACATTTTTTTTTGGCACTGATCGTTTTGATTGAGATGGATGCTTGAGACGATGTTTAGACAAGAAATCAGTAGCAAATTCTCACAAAGAAATTGAAATGCCAGCCTGAATACATTTTAAATTCATTTTTTTATCACATGTCTCAACTGGCATTTGCGTCATGCGTGGTGATGTAATGGGGCCGGTCCTTAGCGAGTTTGCCTGGTACCCATGGGCCTGTACTGTACTACTGTTGCTCACTTAACCAGATTCTTCAACTTTCATAGAGAATAATTATAGGAGTAGTACGTAAATAAATAGCAGTTTCATGTCTGATTTTTACTAGCATGTGTAGTTTTTTTGCGTGGGATTTTCACTAGCTTAATTCGTAGTACTAATTAAGCCGTTGCACTCGTGTTTTTCATGGGCGCGGCCGATGGATGGGTTCATGGGTACGTACCAGGACGCTGGCGGTGGCGTTGTCGAGGCCGGTGCCGGCGGAGGCGAAGCAGACGCCGTGGGCGAAGTCCTCGATGCCGTAGGCCGGGTCGAGGTACGCCGGGACGAGCGGCGGCAGGCCGAGCGCCTCGGAGACGAAGTCGGGGGGCAGCCGCCCGTTGCAGAATCGCCCCGTGGGGCGGCCCAGGTCGCGCCCGTATGGCGGGAAGTTGCTCTTCAGCGTCGTCCCGATCACGTTGTTGTTCCCCGTGTCCACCGTCGAGTCCCCGAACACGATCACCGCAGGCACCACCGGCGTCCTCTTCTTCGTCTTCGTCCTCAACGACGACGACGAGGGACGCGGCGCCGCAGCGGCACCCGACGTTGAGCAGCAGCAACAGCGCCACGAGCGCCACCGTCGTCGTCCTCGCCTTAGCGGCGCCGGACCTGCCAGACACCGACGCCATCAATGGGGTGCGCGCGCGGTGGCCTCAAGGGTGGCGACGTCGTACGTACGTAGTAGGTGCGTGTGGTGGACTGGTGGTGCGTGCGGTGGGCGACTGCGTGCTTCTTTGCATTGCAGGTGTGGCCATTAAATAGAGGCGAGGCGAGGCAGCGACGGGGAAGGAGGAGGAGGCCGGCCTGCCTTCCTGCGTATACGTAGGACAGAGAGGTTGAAGCGATGCGATACAGCTAAACTGACTGAGGAGGCGTTCAAAGTTACACCAAGAGGCATGATCAGGAAGTACGTCCCACGTTATCTGTTGTTAGATGGTGAATAGGGAAACCGATGCTACTTTGAATACTGAATCGATGCTACGTACGTGGCCTCGCAAGGAAGGGGAATAAATCCGTGTACCCCATTCGCACTGTCACGTTGTTGTCTATTCATTACTCAACTGATTTGTTGGACCAGTGGATCGATATCCAATGGCTACCCAGTAAAAGAAAAAGCCGTGCTGCCTGCACGTGTGTGCCGCCGCTCCAGCGCCGGTGAGCACCTCCCTCCACCGTTGCCACCTTTCTGCCCACGAGGCAAGATCTAGACCGTCTGCCTCCTCCTTCCTATCCCACCATTGCCTCCACTTCTTCCTCATCTTCGACGGCTCCACGAGGTGGTGTCCCATGGAACCCACCAAAAAAATTACTCAACTATTGTTTAGCAATCTAATCCTTAATTCTTAGGTTCTCTAGAGTGTATCTAGTGCACCGCATGCGCCTGACTTTGGTTGCCCCTATAAAAGTTTTGAATTTTTTTGAAAGAAAATTGATGATGTAAAAGTAATATGTATCTATTATGTCACAAAATTTGAAATCCAAATTCGATCCAAGGCTCAATAAAGAAAAAAGACAACACCGCTGATTGTGATAATGGGCTGAATTGACAGCCTAATTGAAATTTGCTATTATTAACATTCAAATTTGTCCTTTCTTGTTTTTCGAGCTGTAGGTTGAATTTGTGACATGAATGATATATATTATGACTTTGTTCTTAATGCTTTTGGAGTTCTAATTCTTTTTTAAAGATGGACAAGCTAGGTCAGATGTACGGATGCATCATAACTCCACAAGTCATAGTGCACTAGATACTTTCCCTCCTTCCCCGACCTCCCTCCCTCCCTGCGCTCTCTCTCTCTTCTGTCTTTCTCGTGGTAGCATGTAGGCTGCTGCAACTGACAAGGGATTGTGGAGGCTTTCAAAGTAAGATCAAGATGCGCATGATCTGTCTCACTTTGTTACGTAGTGAATAGTGAAGTCCATTCTGCTTGGTCTTTCAGAAAAGAAAAAGAGAGATGTATGAATCTGTCTGTCGTTTCCGAATCTGCTTGGGCTGTATCATCTTTGGCTCGGCACTAGATGGGATTAACGTGCCCAACCCCAAAAAAATTGTAGTTTGCAAAATTAGCTGAATTTCTTGTGCAACTGCACGACTAGATTTCAAAAATACTTACTTCGTATGAACTCCAATACTGATGGGAGAAACTGCATAGTTGCACTTGTACCGTAACAGCTCTGATTGGCTTCGGAGGAAGGCCCCGGATACTTGTTTCAGAAACATATTGGGACCCAAGGATTTCCATTGGAAAAAAGACGCCTGCTGTTAGAGGTCAAAAAACCAAAACTAGCCACCTGGGACGGGCCAATAGCAAAAGTAGTCCTATATCTTAATTAATGCCAAAAACTCAACACGGATCGTTCTGGAGTTGACACGTGCCTCCTACAGTACCTGGGAGCCGCGGCACGCTCCTGCTGCACATCGGACCCGTGGCATGCGGGTTGGGCCCGCAGGTGGGGGGCGCGCCACCTCACCTGCTGCGGGTTAGACATGTGGTAGGTGAGGTGCCGCGGGTCCGATGTGCTGCACGAGTGTGGCATGGATCCCGGGTGCGGCAGGAGGCACTGCTAATGTTTTATATAAGAGGCTATTTTTACTATTGACTCGTGGTAAGAGGCTACTTTTAGTTTTTGCTACTGTCAAAGTTAGACTGCCTGGCTTGATCCGGGCTTGGTTAGCTAAGAAAAAGGCCTAGTGGTTGGTGAAGCGGTATAAGTATATTAAATATAATGTGTTGAAATGGATTGCTATATTAAATATAATGTGTTGAAATGGTTTGCTCTATTTTTCTTTTGCGACAAATTCAAATGGATTAAGCAATCATTGAATAGTTGTCATGTCTTGATTACATTATATGCTCACTTTGACTGTACATATAATCCTAAATAAGCATTTCGTATTGATATCTCGTAGTCTCTAATTAATTAAGCAACTTTTTTCGGTCTTAATTTATCTTTGGTTTAAAAAAAATGATATCTCATAGTAAAGGATACAGATATCGGTGGGCCACGTATATGATTATACGATAGAGGCCACCAAGAGGCCAGATCATCACCACTCCACTACCCACTAGTCCTAGGTTTAAGTCTCTCTCTTATTTCACGCATCGAGGTATACTGCATTCAGCTTCGACTTGTCAGCAAACATTGAGGACATTTCCTCCTTACTTTCCACTGGAAAAGAACTACACGACAACAACAACTACTACACATCGTAAACTGACAAAAAAAATCAACAACACTGCATGCATTCTGCATGATCTAGATGCCCGATCGCGCAGGTCTTCCAGCTGCCTCAAGTGGGTCGCTCCCCTGCGCCTCACTCCTTCCCTGCATTAACTGATTTGCCGAATCGATCCATAATTCCATGCACCACCCCAGTTGCGTGGACCTTGAATTCTGCCAACGATATTGAGCAGTACGCTTGTCCCCGGAGCGCACCAACAACCAGATCGAGAAAGCAACACGCACTACTCTTCAAGCAAAGATGAAACTGAATGAAGCCATGATACATCTCTATCTATACGCATGTTGGGACATCTATCTATACGCATGTTGGGACCTGAGGCACATGATTTTCTTTTTTAATCTGGGACCTTATGCACGTAAGTAGTGTACACTATTATAGAATAGTCTATTAGAGACGACTCGAAAATTCTATTACAGTTGATTTTTCAAACCGCCTGCACTTCAGGTTCCATGATGACCTTGACAAAGTCATCACAGACGGGTCTTGAGCCGTCTGTAATAAGGCTTATCCTAGACGGTTTTCATTGAGAGCCATCTTAGGAACCGTCTATGATAAGGATGTATAGAGTTGTCACCTTTTGTTTTATCGGCTAGCCTAGCCATGCCCTCTAAAACAAGTAGAAACATGACATATATATATATATCCATATCAGTATTAGACAGAACTCAACTCAATGTTGTTCATTCACAACAAGCAGTTAAACATATCGACTCACACACAATTCATCCACATAGTGTTTTACACATGTAGTTCATAAACACCCTAACTAATTCAAAAAAATATTTAACATCACAATCAAATTACAATTTGGTTGAGAATATGAGTAGTTCACTTGTGGACCTCGCCTTCTTTCAACTCGATGGCGTGGTTGAGAATATGAGTAGTTCACTTGTGGACCTCGCCTTCTTCCAACTCGATGGCGTGATATTCGTCGAATGGGTCTATGACGTCTCTCATAAGGAATTGGGCAACAAGTTCTCGTACTCGGCTGAGATGTCTATCTAGCAACACCGATTTCGAGACTTTTTGTTGTTGTATAACTGAAAATAATATTAAATTCATGCATATATATGAACTCGTAAGTATGACATGTGTATTGCAAGATTGACAAACCTTAGTATCCTTAGTGATATGTTTGCCGATGAGGATTTCCATGTTGTTGCAAAGGTAAAAGCCACAAAGGTTTGTTTCGTGTTGCTGCTTGTGGCACTGCTTAAAAAGGTAAAATTTAGGAATTAGTTCAAGAGCCATTACTACAAAGTTTGAAATAGAAATTTAGAAATATAATACCTTAAGGCACAGTTTGAAATAGGAATTTAGAAATATAATACCTTAATGCCTTGATCGTGTTTCAACTCGAGGTCTCGGTATGTACCACCCTTAGCGCCATATCTCCTCCATGCCCTACGTGATCCGAAAAATTTAAAATGAGCCATTGTTAGGGAACTATGGTGGAGTTATGTATGGAGAATATTTTCTTGCCTAGAGAGTACCCTTCCACAGGTTCGATGTCGAAATTGGCTACCAACAAGAAATCTAGATACATTAGCCTGCCCTTGTTTTGTATGATAACCAAGAGAACCCAATGCGCTCTACACATTTATGTCACTATAGTTAGTAATCAAAATTTTTGTTCCCACTAAAGTGCAAATTGATTAACAAGTATAGGAACTTACGACTGACAGAAGGGAACAAGTATGAAATCTTTATCTTGTTCTGCAAGTAACGTATTTGTCGTGTTACTCGCAGATAAAATCTTCGCCCTTGGCGACGGTGGCCCCCTATATTAGGTTTCGGTCCATGAACCCAATATTGTAGCTCTTTTCTCTGCAATATTTTTACATGATTCTACACACATAAGGCATGAATTAAATAAGTATTGCATTTATTGTTATTGCACGAATGTTGATGACTTATTGTACACACTTACCGTTTATAGCATATGATGAGTTGCATTTCAAGGGACCGGAGGTTGTAGAGCTCCTACAAGTTCGCGAAGTTGAAATGGAATTGGTTGTTCTCTATTTCATTGTGGAAATGCTCCCTCTTGAACTACACCTCTACAAGAGAACTTATCTTCTCTAACACATAATTTGCAACACATGCACTAATTATCGCAAGAAATTCATGCTGCAACATAGTGCTACAACACATAGTACTAAAAAATTTGACAGCATGGCCGCTTACACATTTCTTTTTCGCTTTTTATTTTTCCACGATTGCTCACAGCGCATCTTTTTTGGCTATTTATTTTTCCGCGGTTGCTCAAAGGACTACACGCAAAATTCTGAAAAAATTAGTACTGACTTTAGTACTTGAACCCCCCACCTGCGCATTGGCAACTTAAGCATTAGGTACTAAAAAATTTGATAGCATGGCCGCTTACACATTTCTTTTTCGCTTTTTATTTTTCCACGATTGCTCACAGCGCATCTTTTTTGGCTATTTATTTTTCCGCGGTTGCTCAAAGAACTACCGCAAAATTCTGAAAAAATTAATACTGACTTTAGTACTTGAACCCCCAACCTGGGCATTGGCAACTTAAGCATTAATACTGACTTCAGTACTTGAACCCCAAACCTGGGGGTTGGCAACTTAAAAGCCTTAACCAAATGAGCTACAATTGGTTTCACGTCTCTTTAACATTATTTATTCTGTTCAACCATGATCCACATCCCAAATTAGTTGCCGATCGCAATTCCCATCGGTTTAGCCAATGCCAGATTCTATCCGTCTGCCGCCACCCTTCCTGGCTTCTTAGCAAGCGGCGCTACTCAGATTTCTTCTCTTCCTCCTGCAGCAAAGGCGAACGGTGACCCGTACGTGAGGCTCTAGATCTGAGCCGTTGGTGGCATCCCGCTACCCCGAAGGATAGATTCATCATGCTCTTGGCGAGGCTTCATCCTTCACTGCCCCGACAGCATTAGTCAGGTCGATTTCCTTATCTCTAGGACTAATCTGAGGTAGCAAGTTCACCATTTTATCTTTTCCCTGATTTTTCTGTATCTAGTTGTCCTCCTGTTTTTGTTTTGCTTCTGTACATTCAGTTGAATATTGTTGGGGGAAGGGTCCCCGCGCTACCCCGAACCGACGGACTTCTCCTGCGGACGTCAAGATCCCCCTCCCTGAATCGACACGTTTTACTCGGCGTCAACAAACTCCGCTGGTATCACCGACGACATCAAGGCCACGCTCCGTCCCGGTGGACGTCGAGGCCGTGCTTCGTCCCGGCAGACGTCGAGGTCGTGCTTCTTCCTGGCGGACGTCAAGGCCGTGCTCCGCCCTGGCAGACATCAAGGCCGCGCTCCGCCCCGGCACCCAGGACAACACATCACCACAGTCGCGAGTGTTAGGATATTAGAGTATTTGAATATTCTGTAAAGATTCTTGTAGAAAGACCAAAATACCCTTGCGGGTGTATTGTTGCCCAAGGGACATAATTGTAATCTCTCACATCCCTCCCTCAACCCCTATAAATAGGACCCAGGGGGAGAGAGAAAGGGATCCAGATTTCTCAGATATAAACCCTAATCCCTGAAATCAATACGGGAGTTTTCAGTTCGCCCCGACACGAGAGTTTCCATTTATCCCCCACGCGAGCGTTCCACATTTCGCCTCGTCGGTCGCAGTAACACGCACTCCTCCTCGACGGACACCACACTTGCTCGTACTCCTTCGGTACTCAAATACACTGCCTAGTCCCGTAGCTATGACAGTTGGCGCCATCTGTGGGAACCGGGCAAGAAGTCATGTCAACTAGGATTCCGTCGGAGAACTGTAATGCGCATAACCTCTGCCTTGTTTGTATGCTTGCTCTTCTATGACAGCGCACACCTCGTCGTCGATGTCGCCCTCCCGCACTCTCGGACTCGGCGTCCTCTGTGCCCCCCTTTGGCGACACCAGGGGCTCGTCGTCAACAATCCACTCACCGCCACGTGAGCGACGTCTTCGTCGCCATGTCGGGATTACATTGGCTCCACTGTGATGTAGAACACGCTCCGACGCGGGGTAGAGAATCCCCTCACCACCACGTGAGCAACGTCTCCGTCGCCGTGTCGTGACAACTTTGTCTCCCTCGTGACGTAGAGCACGTTCCACCGCGGCGTAGAGAATCCCCTCACCGCCACGTGAGCAACGTCTCCATCGTTGTGTCGGGATTACATTGGCTCCACCGTGGTGTAAAACACGCTTCGACATGGGGTAGAGGGCCCCCTCACCGCCACGTGAGCAACGTCTCCGTCACCGTGTCGGGACAACTTTGTCTCCCCCGTGACGTGGAGCACGCTCCACCGCGGCATAGAGAATCCCTTCACCGCCACGTGAGCAACGTCTCCATCGCCGTGTTGGGATTACATTGGCTCCACTGTGGTGTAGAACACGCTCGGACACGGGGTAGAGGGTCCCCTCACCGCCACGTGAGCAACGTCTCCGTCGTCGTGTCGGGACAACTTTGTCTCCCCCGTGACGTAGGGCACGCTCCACCGCAGCGTAGAGAATCCCCTCGCCGCCACGTGAGAAATGTCTCCGTCGCCGTGTCGGGATTACATTGGCTCCACTATGGTGTAGAACACGCTCCGACACGGGGTAGAGGGTCCCCCCACCGCCACGTGAGCAACGTCTCCGTCGCCGTGTCGGGACAACTTTGTCTCCCCCGTGACGTAGAGCACGCTCCACCGTGGCGTTGAGAATCCCCTCGCCGCCACGTGAGCAACATCTCCGTCGCCGTGTCGGGAATACATTGGCTCCACCGTGGTGTAGAACACGCTCGGACGCGGGGTAGAGGGTCCCCTCACCGCCACGTGAGCAATGTCTCCGTCGTCGTGTCGGGACAACTTTGTCTCCCCCGTGACGTAAGGCATGCTCCATCGCGGCGTAGAGAATCCCCTCGCCGCCACGTGAGCAACGTCTCCGTCGCCGTGTCAGGACAACTTTGTCTCCCCCGTGACGTAGGGCACGCTCCACCGCAGCGTAGAGAATCCACTCACCGCCACGTGAGCAATGTCTCTGTCGCCGTGTCGGGATTACATTGGCTCCACCATGGTGTAGAATACGCTCTGACGCGGGGTAGAGGGTCCCCTCACCGCCACGTGAGCAACGTCTCCGTCGCCGTGTCAGGACAACTTTGTCTCCCCCGTGACATAGAGCACGCTCCACCGTGGCGTAGAGAATCCCCTCACCGCCACGTGAGCAACGTCTCCGTCGCTCTGTCGCGATTACATTGGCTCCACCGTGGTGTAAACACGCTCTAACGTGGGGTAGAGGGTCTCCTCACCGCCACGTGAGCAACGTCTCCGTCGCCGTGTCGGGACAACTTTGTCTCCCCTGTGACGTAGAGCACGCTCTACCGCGGCGTAGAGAATCCCTCACCGCCACGTGAGCAACGTCTCCGTCGCTGTGTCGGGATTACATTAGCTCCACCGTGGTGTAGAACACGCTTCGACGCAGGGTAGAGGGTCGTCTCCGTTGCCGTGCTAGGACAACCTTAACTCCGCCGCGGCGTCGAGCACGCTCCACCGCGGTGTAGAGCGTCCACTCACCGGCACGTCAGCGACATCTCCGTCGCTGTGCCGAGACAACCTTAACTCCATCGCGGCGTAGAGCGTCCGCTCACCGGTGCATGAGCGACGTCTCCGTCGCCGTGCCGGGACAACCTTAACTCCGCCGCGGCATCGAGCACGCTCCATCGCGGTGTAGAGCGTCCACTCACCGGCACGTGAGCGACATCTCCGTCGCCGTGCCGAGACAACCTTAACTCCAGCACGGCATCGAGCATGCTCCACCACGGCGTAGAGCGTCCACTCACCGGCACGTGAGCAACGTCTCCGTCGCCGTGCCGAGACAAGCATAACTCCGCCGCGGCGTAGAGCGTCCGCTCACTGACGTGAGCGACGTCTCCGTCGCCGCGCCAGGACAACCTTAACTCCGTCGCGGCGTCGAGCACACTCCACCGCGGCGTAGAGCGTCCACTCATTGGTGCGTGAGTGACGTCTCCGTCATCGTGCCAGGACAACCTTAACTCCACCACAGCATCAAGCACGCTCCTCCACGACGTAGAGCGTCCACTCACCAGCGCATGAGCGATGTCTCCGTCACCGCGCCGGGACAACCTTAACTCCGCCGCGACGTTGAGGACGCTCCACCGCGGCATAGAACGTCCACTTACCGGCACGTGAGCGACGTCTCCGTCGCCGTGTCGGGACAACCTTAACTCCGCCGCGGCGTCGAGCACATTCCACCGCGGCATAGAGCATCCACTCACCAGCGCGTGAGCAACGTCTCCGTCACTGTGCCGGGACAACCTTAACCCTCCCTGCCACGTTGTCTTCACGCCGTTTGACGCCGTTTGACCTTTGTCAAACCGCCAAATGAGCAATGCTTGTACGACACTCGGGTTAGGGGCTGGGTGCCGTGCCACCTAACCACGAACTTTCGCCTCGAAGCAACAGCCTGTAAATAATGCAAAAAGAAGAAATGATCGCGAGAAGCAAAACACAGCTGCACCAATTTTCTGACTTTCCGTTAACCAACAGGGTAACATGAGGGCTACAAATGAAAGCTCTGGCCTCATTAAACCTACCAAAAAAAGCTCCCAAAACACCTAAAGTGCTAGGGGCTCACATCGAGGCGGACATCGAGGTAACTCTCCGTTCCGACGAACATCGCGGACGTCGAGGCAACACTCCGTCCCGGTGGATGTCGTCCGTCCTGGCGGACGTCGAGGCAACCCTCCGTTCCGACGAACATCACGGACATCGATGCGAACGTCGAGGCAACACTCCATCCCGGCGGATGTCATCCGTCCCGGCGGACGTCGAGGCAACCCTCCGTTTCGGCGAACATCGCGGACGTCGAGGCAACCCTCCGTTCCAGCGAACATCACAGACGTCGAGGCGGACGTCGAGGCGACGCTCCGTCTTGACCCGCCCCGAGTTTGGGGGTGTTCGGGGGAGCTAGTAGAGTCGAAGCGCCTGGCGTGGCGCCTCGAACCTACCAAGTCGGCGGACCTCGTCGACGTAGTCGTGGTGTCGCGGCGGCACGCCCGCCGCAGCTCCAAGAGGCCGCCCGCCCCGAGTTTGGGGGTGTTCGGGGGAGTTGGTGGAGACGGTGCACCCGGCGAGGCTCCTCGAATCTACCAAGTCTGCGGACCTCGTCGGCGTGGTCGCGGTGTCGTGGTAGCACACTCGTAGTGGCTCCAAGAGCACGCCCACCCTGAGTTTGGGGGTGTTCGGGGAGCTGGTGGAGACGGTGCGCCTGGCGAGGCTCCTCGAATCTACCAAGTCTACGGACCTCGTCGACGTGGTCGCGGCTCCAAGAGGCCGCCCACCCCGAGTTTGGGGGTGTTCGGGGGAGTTGGTGGAGACGGCGCGCCCGATGAAGCTCCTCGAATCTACCAAGTCTGCAGACCTCGTCGGCGTGGTCGCAGCGTCGTGGCAGCGTGCCTGCCCCGAGTTTGGGGGTGTTCGAGAGAGCTGGTGGAGATGGTGCACCCGGCGAGGCTCCTCGAATCTACCAAGTCTATGGACCTCGTCGATGTGGTCATGGTGTCACGGCAGCGCGCCCGATGTGGCTCCAAGAGCGCGCGCGCCCCGAGTTTTGGGGGTACCCAGGAGAGCTGGTGGAGACGGTGCGCCCGGCGAGGCTCCTCGAATCTACCAAGTCTGCGGACCTCGTCGACGTGGTCGTGGCATCGTGGCAGCACGCCCGACGTGGCTCCAAGAGCGCGCCCGCCCCGAGTTTGGGGGGTGTTCAGGGGAGCTGGTGGAGACGGCGCGCCCGGTGAGGCTCCTCGAATCTATCAAGTCTACGGACCTCGTCGGCGCGGTTGCAGCGTCGTGGAAGCGCGCCCGATGCGGCTCCAAGAGCGCGCCCGCCCCGAGTTTGGGGGTGTTCGGGAGAGCTGGTGAAGACGGCGCCCCCGGCGAGGCTCCTCGAATCTACCAAGTCTGTGGACCTCGTCGACGCGGTCGCGGCGTCGTGGCAACTCACCCCACGCGGCTCCAAGAGCGCGCCCGCCCCGAGTTTGGGGGTGTTCGGGGGAGCTAATGGAGACAGCACGTCCGACGAGGCTCCTCGAACCTACGCGTGACCACTCAAGGGGTCGTATATCTACATGCTCAGATGCATCGCGGCGTAACGAGAAATAAAAGTGACGGCATGTTCCTGTGAAGAGTATACAGCACTAATTCATACGATATGGGCACGTGGCGATCGACAGTTAAGAACACGGTCGCTATTCTCTCTCTACTTGTTCGCCGCCACGTCACAGCGATGCTCATATACGGGACATACGACCGGCGTGCCCGTACCTCGTCTATGCACATTGCAGTTTAACATAACAAAAGCAACAGTTCACGATACAATCCGTGTAGGGCACCCACATACATCTCACATGTCACACATACACCATATATCTCAAAGTGCGGCCGAGGGGAGCGTGGCAACAAGCCAAAACGTTACCCTTGGAGTGCGAGGCTCGGCGGGGATCATGCGAGAGACGTGCAGCCCGGCGAAGGCCCTCAGCAGACCAGCGGTGACAGCAAGCTTCGCTTGGCGTTGAGCTTTGGACGATACAAGAGGAAACCCCCTGTCACACTGAGGTGCTTACGGACGAAGCAAAAGCCAGTGATGCAGATGGCTCTTCCTTCACACCATTTTCAGCACCCAACCCTGACGAACCTTCGATCAAACATAACACATGTTAGTCAAAATGCTCGAAATATGCATTGGGTTTGATCAAAACTAGCCAGCTTCTTGTTATAGAAACAATAGGAACTATAAATCGGATACAACAGAAACTTGGCATATCAGAGATCAGGAATTAATGATATGATATTTTTGAATTAGAGAATATGAAGAGGAACTAATGATCTAATAACTGAAACAACAACTTGCTATATTGCCAGGAAAATCGAGTTCCAAAATATCAATGTTTTTGCTCTATTGAAAAAAAAGCAGCAGGTGCTGACTTATTGCCCATCAGTGGAGGGTTTATGGGTTAGGGTTAGGGTTATGGTTAGGGTTTAGGGTTAGGGTTTTGGTTTATTTTGAATCAAGATTTTAACTAGAACTTAATGTGAGATGTGAATTGACAAATATAAATTTACATGGCCACTTGTTATGTAATAATATGTATTTTCTATTTTTAATCACTAATTAAGGTGCCTTATGAAGTACATGCAATAAATATTTATCTGAAAAGCCCCAATTTTTTTTACAAGAACGTAACTATATTATATAGGTTCTCGTAAAGTTTTGAATTTTTCCAAAATGATCTGCTATTATTTAGAGTTTAAATGAATATCTGCACATTTATTGGAAGTAATTCCAAATTTAACTACATGTGTCTTAAATAAGGACCCAAAAATCCAGAAAAAATTATATGTATGTACATATGTTAGTGCTTAGTTCATGTCCAAAACTCAGGTGAAAAATTCAAATGTCCAAATGAAAAATTTGAACTTGTATTTGCACCCCAATGGTTTATCATTTTCCATAATTAGAAATTTGGTCCAAAAATTATATAACTTGGCATGGGATCATATTATGGGTTAGCAAGTCTGCCATAAAATTTTCAGAAGATTTGAGAAAAGTATGACTATAGGTTGCTTTCTAATGGCCACATCTCTAAGGATGTTTCATGTCTTTCCAAGCATACTATGAAGTTAGCACTACCGAAATATTTCCCTTCATCATTTTGAATCAACATTTTACCTAAAACTTAATGTGAGATGTGAATTGACAAATATAAATTTACATGGCCACTTGTTATGTAATAATATGTATTTTCTATTTTTTAATCACTAATTAAGGTGCCTTATGAAGTACATACAATAAATATTTATCTGAAAAGCCCCAATTTTTTTTACAAGAACGTAACTATATTATATAGGTTCTCGTAAAGTTTGTAATTTTTTCCAAAATGATTTGTTATTATTTAAAGTTTAAATGAATATCTGCTTTTATACAGTAGGTTACCACTGACGAGCGGCCAAAACTGGCCCGTCAGTGGTGTTCTGCAGTGGCCCAGTCAATCGTGGCACTCACCTCACTGACGCGCAGCTTGGTGGCCCATCAGTGGTGATGGCCTCCCCGCTGACGGGCACTTACGGTCCGCCCGTCAGTGGAGAGTTCCCGTTAGCTCTTTGGGTTCCTGGGCACCCGGGTCGCCTCTCCTCTGACGGGCAGCTTTCGCGCCCGTTAGTGGAGGTCCCCCCGACCAGTCTGGGCGTTGCCTCCACTGACGGGCAAAAAAGTGCCCGTCGGTGGTGACTAGCACCACCGACAGGCAAAAAGGGGCCCGCTAGTGGAGGAGGTTCAGCAGAAGTTCATCTTGCAGTAGTGAATCAGTGACTACCCTGGGCATGCGATTTTTGCCGGCTTCAGCGTTAATGGTATATTTGGTTGTTTTTCTTGTCGTGAAGAAACATGTTCTCAACGATTGAAACACGGGCACAAGTTTTATTTCATGGGACATCGACGTTTTCTACCCGCTGATCATGAGTTTCGATATGATTCTAATTCTTTTGATGGAACTGAAGAACATAAACCAGAGCCTATTTGTTATTCTCAAGTTCCAATTCTACATGAGATACAAGCAGTTCAAGATTTTGAGAAGTCAAAACTTGGAAGTGTCTCAGTGGCCTGTTTTCCTTGCCTTATTGGGATTCTAATTTACTCCAACATAATCTTGATGTTATGCATATAGAGAAGAACGTTTGTGAAAATATATATGGAACACTTTTAGGATTGGAGGGGAAATTGAAGGACAATCTACAAGCACGCCAAGACCTGCAAGAAATAAACATTAGGCTAGAGCTTCATCCAGAGAAAAGAGCTTCTAATAAGTTTTATTTGCCTCCAGCTTCTTACACCATGTCCAAAAAAGAGAAGCAACCGTTTTGTAAAGTTTTGCATGATATAAAGGTTCTAGATGGCTATGCAGGAAATATTTCGAGATGTGTAAATGTTGCTCAAGGGAGAATCTCAGGTCTAAAAAGTCATGACTGTCATATTTTAATGCAGCAACTTCTACCAGTTGATTTACGGGGTGTACTTCCAGATAATGTTGCATCCATCTTATTTGATCTATGTGCATAGTTTAGAGAACTATGTGCAAAGGTCCTTTATAAAGATGAACTTGAGAAGTTGGAGAAGCGCATTAGAATGACATTATGTCATATGGAGATGATATTCCCACCTGGATTTTTTTACAATTATGGTGCATTTGGTTATTCACTTAGCAAGTGAGGCAAAAATTAGAGGCCCTGTGTGTTATCGATTGATGTACTTTGTCGAGAGGTATGCTTATGGGATAAACAACCGTAGAAGTTCTCAACTCATTTGATATTTGTTGTGGTACATGATTGTTAACTCTTCTTTTTTTTTGCTTTTGGTTTATGTAGGTACCTTCGTGTGTTGAAGTCATATATACGTAATAAAGCTCGCCCTGAGGGATGTATTACTCAAGCATATCAAGCAGATGAGTGTATGACATTTTGTTCTAGATATGTTCAAGGTTTTGAGACCAAGCATAATCACCCTTCAAGGAATGATGACAATGATGATTCATCTGAATATTCCAATGTTGAACAAAGACCAGCCATATTTCCTCGGATGGGAAAACCACTTGGAAAGCCTAGTAAATATATTCTAACAGCTTTGGACAAAGTACAAGCACATAGGTACGTATTGTTCAATTGTGCAGATGTTAATATGTACCTCAGGTAATATATGAAACTTAGAAAAAAATAGTATCATTTTCCTAACTTGACAATGGATTATTAATTAATTTGCAGAGCACATGCTCGTGAGATCACTAATAGATATTTTCCACGTAAGGTCAGCCCAAATTTTCTTGAGAGTGAGCAAAACAAAAAGTTCCATGAATGGTTTAGAGCTCATGTAAGTACCTCATTCCACATCCTTTTCAGGTACTACATAAGTTATTAACTAAATTAGTTCTTGTTGTACAGATTATGCATTTGGAGAGGGAAAATGGCATCGATAGTATTAAAGAAGATATTAGATGGCTAGCTTGTGGCCCAATTCAAGTAGCCAAAAGATATCGTGGTTTCATAACCCGAGGCATTCGATTTAGGCCTAAACATCTAGATAAAGTGACGCAAAATAGTGGGATAGTACTAACTACAAAAACATCAAGTTATGCTACAACGGATGATGTAAATCCAGTTTTAGGAGATGTGACATATTATGGGAGGGTGATCAATATTATTGAGCTGAACTATGTTAAATTTTCAGTAGTACTATTCAAATGTGAATGGGTTGATGTGGTTGTTGGAAAGGGAATTAAAAGACAAGTATGGTTACACACTTGTCAACTTCTCGCATTTGATACATACTTGGGTAAAGATCGAGCATGAGCCGTTTATTTTTGCTAATCAAGCTGATCAGGTATTTTATGCTGAGGACCAAATAACCCAGGTTGGTCTTTAGTTATGAAGAATAACAAAATTAGAGACGCATATGACACCGGCAATGAGGAATGGATTGATGACATAGAAACTGAGCCATTCCATGTTTCACAGCTAGGAAAAATGTTTAACAATGCAAGGAACAATAAACATTGGGTTAGAACTGATGTTGAGGGCATAACCGTGGATGCTACTTCTAGTAATGACAGATCGAACAATGAAGCGTAATGAAGGATAGAAGTCTCAGTAAGGTATATATCTTTCATGCTATAACTTATTGGAAGAATTCTTTTTGTTTCTCAAATATTTTTTCATATAATCTTATGCTAGGGAAGGTGCACCATATTAATGATCACTTTCACAAATTTTTGGACTTATATATATATATATATATATATATATATATATATATATATATATATATTCTCTTCGTCATCTAGTTTCTCTCCTTGTCATTGCAGACCAACTGATATTTTTCTTATTATCAAATTCAAATTCAGGTGCAGCAACACAATACAAGCAAACAATTAAGGAAAATATGAAAGATTATATACCAACCAATTATTTGCATTGCAACAATGTCCAGTTCTGATGATTCGATGAGACGACAAAGTTAACTCCACGGTTGCACAGTTACAGTTCAGATTGCAGTGTTATCTCCATGCAAACCATCGATTTGTGTGTGCCATGTTTTCTTATAACGGCAGTAGGCAAGCAAAGTGGTTCTCTAGTAGTTCATAATTTTGTAAGTGACAAAGCAAAATTCATTGTTTGAGGTGAGCTTGGTTTGCCGGAAATGGAGAAAATGGAAGAACTTGAAGCTCGCTAGTTTTAGAATTGGAATCTTCAAATGGATGTATATGTGTGCACAATTGAAATAAATTTCTGATGTAATAATTTTCTATAGTGGTCAGATTACTGAAATCGTTTCCGTAAATCTGAAATGAATGCAGGTGCAAATTTGAGTGATCATTGCTGAATTTATATTATGAAATTGCATCTGGTTAATGATGTGTGATTAATTTATATATGTTCTGTCCAGAATAATTACACTTACTAAGCTGCATATAAAAAAGATAGCTTGTAACTCTGATACAAAAATAGAACGTAGATCCTGAAGCCACAATACAATTGCCGTGCCCTGATAAGTGATTACTCATTGTTCCAAGGACCTCACGGTGTGTCATTGACATCTTCAAACTTCAGACGCTGGACGCCGTTCTTGATGATAGCTCGAAATCCAAAAATAAGAAATCGTCGGTCCAAACTAACAACCATCGACATTTACGATGTTGGACTGATGTAGATTCCAAAGAGACATGTATTTGACACGGAGGTAGTAGACATGCATTTGACACGGAGGTAGTATCTCTTATCTGTAGGACATTGATGTCAGTTGTCACTTACGGGTTGTCCGGCTACCCGCTACTGATGACTTCACCAGGTCATCGAGGTTCATCCCCAAGAAGTCATCAATGATGGGTTCAAGAGAGGCCTGTCAATGATGACTCTCACTAACGGGTCGTTTCTTCGCCCGTCACTGGTGAGTGCCCCTCATTAGTGATGAGCAGAGGCTACACATGAATTTCTCTTGGATTCGAGGTAAGGGAGGTCCTCCCGCGGCAAGATTTGTACTTCTACGTGCGAATTCGGAGGATTTCTACTAGTGCCTAAATTCGGAGGTTGTACTTTTATGCTCGAATTCAGAGGATTCCTAGTAGTGCCTAAATTCGGAGGCCTGAAACTCATAAGTGAATTATTTGTCTTTGAATTCATCAATTTTTAAAATTTAAGAACCATGTAATAGTCTAATAATTGATCCTAGTTTGAGCACACGGGTCTAAAGTTGAGTACATATTTTAGATGCGCCTTGTTGATACTTTACAAAAGTTATAGTCACGAGTACCACATGCAAAAATTATAGTTATGCTGGATTGGGTTTTTTCGGTCCTACAAACTCATAAGTGAATTATTTGTCTTTGAATTTATAAATTTTTCAAATTTAAGAACCATGTAATAATCCAATAATTGATCCTAATTTGATTGCTCGCAGAACTACACGCAACAATTTGAAAAAATTATACTGAGTTTCAGTTCTCGAAGCCCCAACCTGAGCATTAGCAACTTAAGCCTCAACCAAATGAGCTACAACTAGTTTCACGTTTTGTACATGGTAAGGAAATCCTTTAGACCCTTCAACCATGATCCGCATCTCTACCGAAATTAGTTGCGGGTCACAGTTCCTATCGGTTTAGCAAACACCAGACTTATCCGTCCACCGCCACCTTCCTGCCTTTCTAGCTTCTCGGTGAGCAGACGCTACTGAGATTTTATCTCCTCCATCTGTGGCAAAGGCGAGCGTCGACCTGTGAGACTCCACGCCTGAGCCATGGGTCGCATTCCGCTCCCTTGAAGGCCATACTCAGGCTTCGTCCTCCACTACTCATTAGCGAGGTCAATTTCTTTATCTCTAGGACTAAATTTATGAACCATGTAATCTAATAATTGATCTGAATTTGAGTCCGCCGTTGATTGAAATTTTTGTGCGAATAACTATTTTGATCTCCCTTTGTTCTTTCCCTCCTCTTTTTTGTTTCCCTCCATTCTTTCCCGCGTAAATTGCTTGTCTCACAATTTCCCCCTTTCTATTAGTCTCTGGTCTAATCATTTTTCATTTTACCCAGGTTAATTGTACATCGAGGCCCACCTTCCATAGGCTACAATTTGTCACAGTTGCGTTACTTAAAGAAAAATCAACCACTAACTACCGCGGAAAAATGTCCCACCTCCCTCTGCATCAAAAGGGGTCGTGGGTTTGCATCTTCCCTGTGAACACACATCCACATGAGCATGGCCAGATAGCGGCGGTAGGTGATTCTACGGCCTCTTCTTCGCTCACAGGTCAGTGCCCTCTTCTCCTACACCATAGTCCAAATCCCCATCCCTGCACCGTCCTCTCCCCATCACTGTGTCAGGCGGCACCGCAGCGTGGGGTTGTGCAGCCGTGCTGGGAAGCAAGCTCAACGGCTTCGAGTTTGAGTGCATGTTTGTGTTTTCAGCATTGATCATGTGCTTGCTGCTAAATCTTGAAATAAACTCTGTTTCCACTGGTTTTAGAAACAAGTTTTGGTTTCAGATGGATGTTAGCACACAGTCCATCAGGAGTATTGCTATTGAATTTAGCCTTAGTACCAATTGTAGGAAGTAGCATTGCCCACAAAGGAATCTCATGTTACACATATGGGGTCAACATGTTTGGTTGTGGCTTCCTATTATTTCTTTTCCTGATCAACCTTGCTAATTTTCTCCTCAAATTACAGTATATTAATGAAAGCATAGAATTCAGAAATAGTCTTCCTATATGATGTAATACAATTTTGTATGTATCATTGCTTTCCATAGTTAAATTTCTAATCATGAGCAAACTTAATTTTTTCTTTTCCTGATCAACCTTGCTAATTTACCCTATTATTTCTTTTCCTGATCAACCTTGCTAATTTTCTCCTCAAATTACAGTATATTAATGAAAGCATAGAATTCAGAAATAGTCTTCCTATATGATGTAATACAATTTTGTATGTATCATTGCTTTCCATAGCTAAATTTCTAATCATGAGCAAACTTAATTTTTATTCTTATGGAAAATTCTTAATTTCTAAGAGATAAGTTTCAATTTGTAGGAAATATGCATAGAAGCAAATGGTTGAACGTAGTGGAAAGCAATTCTCTTTATGCCAGCGATGAACAATTTCAGCCACGAGTGGAGCCAGTGCTTGAAACAGAAGCTTTGATTGATGATGGCAACCAAATTGAGCATGAAGGTAATGCTGACCTTCATATGTCAAGTACAAATGTAATTATATAAGGAGTGAACTAGCTAGGAAAGTCTAAGATATCTCAATGCTTCGTCTTGATTTAATTTTTACTTCTCTCAAATAATTTGTATAGATGAAGATGATGAAGTACGTACTCGCAGGCCAACTACTTTACCATATATCTGGGATCTTCCCATGGGGAAACACATTGTAGTACAGAGCAATAGGCATGGACAACCAATTGGGAGAGAAGGTGGAGTCCTAGGCCAATTTCTTTAGGGCAGTTGCAAGAAATGGAGGGTATTGTCCTCTAGATAAGACGGACTGGAGATTAGTAAAGAAGGATGACGGAGACAAAACAATACTCCAATTTGTACAGGTTTGTAGCACACATTTATTTTATTTTCATACCTATTGATCTCCTACTAATCCATATTTTATTTCCTTATCTACTGATCTTCTACTACTTATCCATTATTAATCTTGTTGATTTCAGTCAAAGTTCTTGTATCCTCGCTCATGTGAGTCATGGATTCTTAAATCAGTTGGGAGAGATTGGAAGCAATACAAAGCAGCCTTAAAGAAATCTCTGTTTAATCCGAAGAAGAAGAAATTTGTGTTGTATAAGTGATGCCCTAGAGGACGTGGATGAGAAACAGTGGAAAAAACTTATCAAACACTCGAAGTCAAAAAAAGGGAAGATAATGAAAGGCTACTTTCTGTACACTATTGCTTCCTTAGTACGTTATCAGTATGCCAATACTTAAGAATGCATGCTGTCAATACATTAGTGTTACTATGATGTATAACAGTCACTTAGTGAGAAAAATAAAGGAAGTCAAGCAATGAGGAAGACAACCCATACAGCAGGGACAAAGAGTTATGCTCGTTGGGCAGAGGACTTGGTAAGTTATCTTGTTGTATAAGCATGATTCTCTATGTTTGTCTTGACATCGTTCTACCTCCTATTGTTTGTAGAGACAAAATGATCCAGAAAAGAAGCATCCACACAGAGCAAAGGTTTACCTAGCTACACACAAAAGATAAAAACAGTGATAGAGATGAGCATGTGGTATGCCACATAGTATGTTTAAATATCTATTGTGCAAATATAAGGTTATAATATGATCTGTCTACTTGATTATGCATGTATTCTTCACCTATAGGCTGAGTTGGAAAACCTCATTGATGACCAACCAGAGTTGGCAGAAAATGAGAATGGCAGAGTAGCATGGAAAGGTGATGCACTACATAAAGTATTAGGTGAAGAAAACCTGGACAAGTGCATGGCATGGGATTGCTTCCCATTCCTAAACAAGTCTATGGCTGGACATCACATCATCTCAAGAACATAAATATTACTACAGCAAATGGTCCATCACCTGAAGTAGATATTCACATTATGGAGAAAATGGAGAAGCTAGAGGAGCATAACAAAAAGCAAGATCAATTGATTCAAGAATTGCTAAACAACAAGACATGTTCATGCTATGGGAATGGAGAAAATTCGCAGTAAGAAACACAATTTGTTTTACCTTCAAATGAAATTTGACTTAAACCCATATCCTTGTTGTAGGTGAATTTCCAAACAACTGGTTGTGATAATTTTCAGCCACACTCGATAATTCTCAAAAGAAAGGTATTCTCAGAATGTTCTATTGTTAGTTCTCATGTATTCTATTTCCTCACTATTTAATTTTGTAGAGAGTTGAGTGCACTGTAACAAATCAGGAGCAATTGTACACTGAATATCAAGAGACATTAAGAGTAAATTTCTTGTTACTAGCTATTCCTTTCTTCATTCTATCAGTTACTAGAACATGCTCCACATACATAATAACTAATGTTTATCCACTCAATTGTAGTACAAAGAGAATTATGCGGATAGAGACAACATACAAGAGGATGATTGTATTTTTACCGCCAACAAGGTTAGTACAAATTACTAGCCAAGTTATAGCATTGGACCATACTTAGTTGATCTAGATACTATATTATTCAACTACAGCACAAGGATTCAAACAGTAGACTACAATCTCAAGAAGAATCATCAACATCTGCGCATGCTTTTCCATATGAAAAGGTAATCCATTTGTGTTGAATCTCTTCAAGGAAAAAAGAATGGATAGTTTTGCTCCATTTTTTTAGTTCTATTTCATATCATGTTAATCATAAATTTTTGCATGTGGTATAGTGAATATTGTTCTTTGCTCAAGCTTCTAAAATCATAGCATCTACTTGTATTTTCTATCAACCACTAATTGCGTAGAGAATAGAGCTTCCGATTTTCCTCTGCTAATGAGTCACCTTATGATGGCCAACAAAAGCCTTTCACGGATCCTGCTAGTGCTAAACATGGTGATTAGTTAAAGAATTTAAGTGTTGAAGGTGCAATAGCTATAAACACGACCAACTTTAATTCTTGGCTAAAATGGTCAGTTTTAGGCAGTCATTTCTTCCTCGGTTCCTTGAAAGTTGGAACCCATGAGAACTATGGCAATTTATCTTGAAGCCTTTGCTTTGAGCAACTCTGATAATACTTTTCCTTGTTATACCAGGCAGTATTGTTCATTCTATTGCTGGAGTAGAAATAGCTTTGCCCTGGTATAAAAGAATCATAACAAATATACATAATATCACTGCAGTCCTTAACTTGGTGAAATAAAATTCAAGAAAAATAGACAATATACTACTAAAGAAGTCAGGTATACATTCAGATTTATGAATGAGTAATTCATCCTCCCGGGAAACAATGTGCAATGTTCTATGCAACTAAGGCGAGAAACAAACTAGAAGAACATATCTAGTTTTACATCTTAAAGGTGTATTCATGCCACTTTGTTGCTTGGGAACCTTAGAAAATGATGGGTCAGAAGGGGATGGAAAATCCTAAAATTGATGCACTATTGAAGTTGCTTAGGTTATCATTCTTATTTAACTCGCTTACTTTATTTAAGAGGGGGCAAGTTGTAGATAAATAGGATGCTGACCAAATAGTGTGGTGTATCACCCTCATAGACTTCAATAACAAAAAAACTACTTCTAACTGCAGATACTGAAAAAGATTTCTAGAAATAATAAGGATTGCTATGTGAAGGATCATACTTTCACGATAAAATATTGCATGAAGAAACTTCTTCCAGATATTTTGTTGTGAACGGCATCCAAATAGAAGACATCAGAATATCCTTTCTCCTTTGCAAAGCTCTGTGCTTTCAATACCTACATTGTGATGACAAGAATTATAATTAAGTACATTGTTATATTGCTGTAAGTTCCACATAATTTCACAAGTGTTTTTATACAACTCCAAATGCAGTGATTAAGTACTCTAAATTCTGCCTCTAAGGATGCCTAAGATTAGTTGAATCTGAACTGTACATTGGCAGAACCTAGGAAACAGTAGCCACTAAAAGGGGATTTGAATCAATTCCACATGGGTGGTTGCATCCAAACCATGAATTAAACTTGTAATACAGGAGGAGTGAGAGATGGGTAGGTTTATGCATAGAACAGAGGAAGAAAACAATGACGTCCATGGACTCTCCCTTTCTTGTTTCCTCTTGACCTTCCTTCTCCTTGCTGAGCAGGTAATGCTTAGGTTTCTTATCTTGGGAGTTAGGGACATGTTGGGTAGCTGTGCACGAAAAAACCTGCGCAACAGCTAATCCAGTAAAGTTAGGTCATAATTATGTATCTTCCTAATGTCCTATTAAGCTGTATTATGAAATTAATCATTTTTTATTAATTCAAAAACCACATTTTGTAGATGCTATACTCTCCCGACTAGATTGTAGTTGATTGTATAGTTCTTGTAAAATACTCTCCTTACCGCTTGTTATTACTAGTTATTTAGCTCAATTGAACTTTAACACATAATTAGGAAAATAATACTATAAATGCACATATGACTTAATTAGACTTATGAGAACTTGGCAAATACTACTCAGGCTACATTTGAAACAATTGCTTTTTCTTCATATAGACAATATTTGTTCCCATTTCTTTACATTGCGTTATCAAGTTAGTCTTATCATTAAATTTTAGATTGATGTGCAAAAAACAAACTCTGTTGAGCCTGGGAAAATAGTAGCCATGCATGTAAGACTATTTGTATTGTATCTTTCAATGATTGAGAGAAACGGCGTACTGAATTAAATCCTTAATCAAATGTGGCTGTAACAAAATATGTCCTTTCTAGCTGTAGCAAAACAAGAATAAAAAAAGCAGCAACAATATACGACAAACAAGAGACAAGAACAAGTGACTCAAGACAAGATCCCAAGCCGAGTGACATCAAAGAAGACTTGTCCCTCTGCAATTGCGGTATAAATCAATCATGAAATTTTTTGTTACTTGTTTATTCATAGATATAGTAAATGTTTTCTTAGTGACCTACTAAATGCCAATATAAGTTGGTACCACAATCCTACTCAACTCTATTAACAAAGTGAATCTAGCATATGCTACTCTCATGAGTTGTGATCCGGATGCTCAAGTTGGTGGTGTTAGGTTAGGAAACCAATTCTGGAAAGTACGTGCCAATTACCCACTTGAAGAGAAAGAGGAGCTCATAAGACCATGGGGGCAGTACAAGACACTTGGTGATGCCAAAGGAAAATTAATTGCTTGGCCTTCGGTTTGTGTAAGTTCATTTTTGCTAGAATCAATTTCACTTATTCATATATGTCATAATTGATAGTTACATCCTTGTAATTTATTGTTATCCTTGCAGATTGAAAAGGTCAATGGTTGACGCCAGTTTAATTACGTCACCAAGGGAAGAAGAAGCAATGAACTTTGTGAAGAATATATAGCACCTTTTGTGTTTCATAGTTTAGGACTCAAACTTTACTCTTGCTTTCAGCCTTTTTTTCCTTGTATTCACAAAAAGAAAGATCATATGTGTTCTTTGTATTTGGAATGATGTGTATAGTCCATATACTTATTTACTAGTGCAATGCAGTATATCGTTATTTTGGTCATTGCTCATATTGTGTTATGTGCTATGCAACGTGACATGTCTAGTTATCTAATATAAATTATTTGTTGCAATTGAAATATGCAGATGTTTAGCAAATAAAATATAATCCAGATATGTACAATAATTGTGTTGCAATATATTAATTTTATGTTGCTAATAGGAGTTAGGTAATTCAGTTTAATGTGTGTTGCTACATATCCAAAAAAGTGTTGCTACCTTGCAACACATTTGTATGTATATACCAACAATTAATTCATGTTGCTATTGACCAACCTTAGCAACACCAGTAATAACAACACATACTATATGTGTTGCTATAGATGCTAGCAACACACTTTTGTACATATAGCAACACATATATATGTTATTATATCTCGTTCCCGTTGTAGTGTGTAATTAAGGATCTTGTATAATTCTCTCTATAGTAGTATGTTGCCACTTCAACTTGTTGTACTAAACTTCTTATGTGGAAACTCAATTCGCAAAGTTTAAAAGTAGGCATCATCTATCTACTTAAAACTAGGCACCCTCCGAGCCACCACAGCGATTTGGAGTTTCAATATGTTGGATGCAAAACGGACGGTTTGGATGGAGGCGGGCAAACGTGCTGCACGCGAGCGCCGTCGCCTGGGCCTGCGTGGGCCGGTCGTGCTGCAGGCGGTGCTATTCTACTGGCAAAATCGGGTGCTTTTCATTCATTTGAGCCAGAACCCTAGCTCAGCTCCTCTCTACGCAATGGTGACGCCGGCTACTTGCTCGCAGATGGGCTCCTCCCCTCTCCTCTCTTCCCGGCGATGCAAGTAGGCTCTGCGGCAGCGCTCCCCTCCCCCTTCTCGACGGTAGCAGGGCTTAGGGTTTTGAGGCGACCGACAGGGCGAGCCCTGGTTCGCCGCCTCCAGCCCGGATCGACGCGGAGCTGGGGCGCTGCAGGGGTCGGCTTGGCTTCGTGGCCATCGTGAGGCTGGATCCCCTCACAGTCAGGAGGGCCGCCGTGGCTGCTAGGCGATGACGGAGGCATCGGCTTCCATGGGTTGGCTCGGCATCGTGGAGGGTGTGGTGCTGTGGCGAGCGTTGTGGGCCTGTGGCTCTACTCTCTCTGATGCGAGGGTGTGGTGCCCATGGAGATCGTGGTGGAGGCGGATGGTTCCGTGGTGGAGGACAGCAGCATCGTCCTGGATGCCATCTCCGAGGGCCTCCGCCTCGTGGCCATCAGCGAGGGGAGGATGCAGACGCGGAGGAGGCTGTGGCGCGCCTTTGAGGGCACAAGAGAATTCTGATGAGGAGCTCGCAAGGATAATTCAGGTGCGGCGTCTTTAATTGGCATCCCTGATAGTAGCTGATGGCTTTGTGTGATTTAGAATTGGAATAGCAATTGGTCGGTGATAGCATGGAAATTGATCTGGTTTGCCTTGGTTAAGTTGGACGGGTTCTGCGGATTGAGCCATGGTTTTGGCACCGTCTTATATGGGTCACTTGGTCTCATTTAATTTGGCAGGGTGCTGACTGGGTTGGGTGTTGGAGGAAACGAGCCAGTGAAATTAACTGCATTTAGCTCGAGATGTGCCACAATATTGTTGCACTTTGGCTTGGATGTCACAGGATTGATGGTATTTAGAATTGCTTCACATGGTTTAAACATCAGAAGCTGTATTTTGTTTCAGTTTAGCTCAGCTTCGAACCAGGTGGGAAGTATCTGAATTCAATTCTTTGAACGAGGGAAAGAAGAAGGCACAGAGGAAGGGAGATGGACGGCGGCGAGTCATCAACCGCCGTTCTGGAATCCTTCTGCTCCGGCTGTCAATGCTGGTGACGTGTTGCCTCCCTCTACTCTGGCCATTGATCCGTGCGCGTTGCCCCCTCTGCCATGCGCTGCCTCCTCAGCCGCTGCTCCCTGACTCCTCTCCGCGTTGGGGCTATCGGGGCAAATAGAAGATTTGCAAATATTCAAGAGTTGTTGCTTTTGCAGGTTCGAGAAGAACTATATGCATCAGGACGTCATCACCCAAGTCACTGCCACCGCTGATTTCTTCATTACCTCGAGGTCAGGTCTCACAACTGAGGCTGTGATGCTCCTGCAGATCGAGAACGAGAAGCTGTAGAAGGAGATATCCACTCTCAGCAAAGGTGCCGAGTTCCCTGGCCTGTCTATGGGCCCTGCTTTCGTTGATTTCTTCTACATTATTATCCTATTTGAAGATAGAAACACTTATCGCTTTAGTTTTATTTGTGTGCCAGAATCTTTGGTGTTTGATGGATTGTAGGCTTGTAGCCAGCATATGTTCGTTTGGATGTAGATTTGTGGCAAATAGACAACAATAAGCTAAGGCCTGACTCGAATGACATTTGGAATCTTTTTATCTGAAATATGAGGACTGTCAAAGTGATCTGCTCATCTGGAATTTATATTCTTCTGAATCTTGCAATTGAATCTTGGAGCTCAGGTGGTAGTTAGCTATTGATGCAATGGATGCCAAAGGGCATCCTCTTTCTGCCTAATGATGGTGAGATATATCATCCTAATAGTGGTTTTGAAAAGGATCTCAGGAGTCGACTAGAGGGGGGTGAATAGGTTGGCTCTATAAAATTAAAACCTAATTGGCTTTACTTAAGGTGAATGGGCCAATCCTAAGCAACTGAGTCAGGCAACTGACTCTCAGATGGATAACACAGATAAATGCAATCAGTGCAGAGCAGAGACACTTATGTGCCAACTGAGTCTCAGGTGAGTGACTCAGCTGGGTGCAACAGATAGACAAAATAGTAAAGGAGGCAACTTGTTCTAAGTGTCAACTGAGTCTCAGGTGGGAAACTCAGTTGTGTGCAGGCAGTAAGTGAACAATGTATATCAGCACAAGTGAACACAATGAATAATGTAAATCAGCACAAGTGAACACAAACCAAACAAGTATGCAAAAAGACACAAGGGTTTGTTTTACCGAAGTTCCCACTTGAGCAAGTGGTACGTCTCCGTTGAGGAAGCTGTTTTCACAGCCGGCACTGAACCGTGCTCTTTCCTCATTCACTTATCTTGTGTGGAATCCTTTTGATCTCACCGCAGCGAGACAGGCAGACCCAAATCGCCTTCACAAACGCTTGGAGGCAGCCACACAAGACTTGGCTTGCTCACCAACGGCTCCAACTTCCCGGTCTTAGATCAGACGAACTCCAAGAGCTCTCTCAGACTCTTGGAGGAACCAGTACCATGAACTCTCTCAGGGCCGGCTCTATGTTTTGGAAGGCCCTAGGACGAAGCCGACGATATGGGCTCTTAAGGCTATATATATGTATGTCTATATAGGTATTTATATATATATGTGTCTACTTTCACTAATTTTAAGAGTTAACTTCGAACCACACTATGACAGAAACACTAAAAGAATAGTAAAATGGAATTAGTATGATTACCTCAAATAAGAACCAAATTCTAATGACTCCATTGACAATAATGCTTCAGTGCTTCACAAAAAAGCTTCTTCGGGCATTTCTTGATGCAAAATCATTAAGGACAATATCAAGATCAATGTTGTCCAAGATATCCTTCTCAATACAGCACATAGCCAAGCCATTCAACCTTTCTTGTAACATAGTTGATCTCAAACAATTTTTCAGTAGTTTCAATTTTGAGAAACTTCTTTCAGCTGAGGCTACAGTCACAGGTACAGTTAAGAGGATCCGATAGGCAACAGAGACATTTGGATAGCAATCCATAGCTGTAACAAACTGAAGAATCTCATGTGCTGACATCAAATCATCTGGCAAAGTTACTTGTAGCACTTTTAATTCAGAGAAAAAATCATCTAGATCAACATTAGAAGAGTTACCATGAGAAAAAGCTTCTGCAAAAGTAGTGCAACATTTGCGTAGATTACCATCATCCAAGGACTTCAGATTTTTTGAGTTGAATAAGAAACCAAACACCTTTTCAAATGTCTTCAACTGCTCAAATCTACTAGTCAATGAAGCAATTGCAACGTCAACAATCACTAGAAAGTAAGTAACTCTGAAGGATTCCATAGCTGACAGCTGTATTTCTTCATCTTGATCATTGGTTTCATCAAAGTGCTTCTTCCTTTTACTTTGACGTTTTGTAGGAAATTTTGGTTCTATGTCCATATCAGATGCAATGGCTTTTGCAATCTCAATACTAGAATCGAAGCCTTCATTTCTGTACTTCTGAAAATATGAGATGACCCCTTCAATGTGTTTGAGAGTAGCATCGATGCACACAATCTTTTCCTGCAACTTTTTGCTCACCATATTTACAGCAAATAAAATATCATGCCAGACAACCATACCAACTAAAGTTTCAAAATTCTCAAGTGCACTGACCAAAGATTGAGCATCACTTACTGCTGCTGGGTCATCAGTAGAAGCCTCCTCCAATTCCTTCAATGCTGATCTTATTTGGGGAGTTTGGTACTTGATAGGTTGCACACTCTTTATTCGACTCTCCCAACGAGTATTAGACAAAGGTTTGAGAGTAAGTTTTGGAACATTGTCAAGCAAAATCTTCCACCTTTTAGTAGAACATGAAAACAATACATATATCCGTTGTATAACACCGAAGAATGTAATAGCTTGTTTGCAAGATTTCGCCATATCACAAAGAGTGAGATTCAAACTATGACATGCACATGGCATATATAATGCTTTGGGGTTAATTTCAAGCAAACGCTTCTGAACACCTTGGTGTTTTCCCTTCATATTGGAACCATTGTCATAACCTTGACCTCTCACATCAGCGACGTTCAAACCAAGAGAATCCAATGTATCCATCAATACCTTAAAAAGCCCCAATCCTGAGGTGTCATCAACCTTTAAGAACTCTAGGAAAAACTCCTCTACTCTCGGAATGTTACTTGACATATTGACACAACGCACAATTAGAGTCATTTGTTCCTCATGGCTCACATCTGGGGTACAATCCAAGATAATAGAGAAATACTTGGCATCCTTGATGATCCTTAAGATAACCTTTCTCACAGCATCAGCAAGAACTGAAATTAACTCATTCTGAATATTGTGGCCAAGATAATGATGATGAATTTCATTATTTTGAATGCGCCTAATGTGTTCTTGCATCACAGGATCAAATTCAGCAATCATTTCAAACCGTGCCCAGAAAATTACCATTATTATCTTGATACAACTTCTCATTTGATCCTCGAAAGGCCAAATTATGTTTTGCAAGAAACTTCACTGCAGAAACTATTCTTATCAAAACCTGTCTCCAACGCTCCTTTTCCTTTGCAATTTCCCGTTGCATGTCATCATCAATTGTTTGATTTTTGCTTAACCTCAACCTAAGTTCATTCCATGTATTCATGTTTGTTAAATGCTCAACACTGCTCTCATGTTCTTTGAGCCTCCAACTGAGATGCTTCCAGTCCCTCAATCCATCAGATGCTAGCAAAGACTTGCTCCGATTTGATTTGAACAACTTGCAACAAAAACAGTAAACTTTGTCCACATCTTTAGAGTAAACCAACCACTTTCTATCAACAACTTCACCATTAGTTAACTTTCTGGAGTAATAAGCATATGAAAAATGTCTACCAAGGTCATCCTTACGGAACTCCAGATTTGGTTCTCTCGCAGGTCCTTTTTCAATTAAAATATCCCTTTTGCTATTGTCAAGAATATCCCATGTTCTGGGATCATAGATAGATAAATGAGAATCTTCTTGTGCATCACCATTTGGATTTTCAGTATCCGTTGAAGGCTGCAAATTTTCCTCTCCTGTTCTGTCCGCATTGACATCAACTTCTGCATTTAAATTTTGCTCCCCTGTAGCATCTTCATTGACCGCAACATCTGCATTTAAATTATGATCATGTTCTTGCCCGGGATGAGGTTCCTGCCCTTGATCTTCATTGACATCAACATTACTTGAAGCTGAAAAGAACTTATTTAGAGCACCCCTTTGTGATTCAATTAACTGATCGTCTCGTTTTCTTTTTTTCCTTTTCTCAGCACCCGACAAATGCTTCTTAGGCAACATTATAATACCTAAAATTGTGAAGGAAAGTAAATACATGGAATTACAATCAATTGAATGAAATGCAAGCATAGAAATTGGAAGGTTTGGAGGAAACTTTGAACTGAGGAATAAGAAATTGGGGCTGGTGCTGATTGCTGAACTGCTGATTACTGGTTGCTGCAGACCAAGTGCGTTTATATTTTCTTGCTCGTGCACGTGAAGGCTTATGGCTCATTCTTGCCCATGCATGCAAAGGATCATGGTTCAATCACATGTATTACCATCTTTAAAAGAATTGCAGAAAATTCTGTTAGCATCATTTGCCATCTAATTTCTGCTACAATAATACATAAGCCTCTATTTATACAACCCTCATCTACCATCTAGTTTCAGCTACAAGAATGCATAAGGATCAAATTTCTGCTACAACAAATAAAACAATCATCTAATTTCTGCTGTAAGAAATACGACAATCAATCAATCATGTACCATTCAATTTTTGCTAAAAGAATGTATAAGCATCTAATTGCTGTAAGACCTGCAGTCAGGGGCTCAGGGCAGTACTGGGCTGCTGCACGGCGCCGGGACGATGGATTCTTGATTTTTCTCGGAGGTGTGCGGCCGTGCGGTGGGCGTTCGCAGGGCCTGGGCGTTCGTCGTGTACTCGTGTGGTGCGGCCGTGCGGTAGGAAGACGAAACATCCAAAAGCAGAAAGATTAGCAGGAGAGATTAATTAGCAGGAGAGATCACGTTATGCAGGGATGCTATGGTATATCAGTATATGGGCTGAACTGCTGAAGGAAAATCCTGGGCCCCTCCCAGGCCTGGGCCCTAAGCCGTCGCCCCTCCCGCCTAGGCCCAGAGCCGGCCTTGAACTCTCTTAGTTCTGAAGCACTCAGGATGCAAAGCAACTCTCTCTCACTGTGGATGCACGCAGACGACACTCTCTCGGAGACTAAGAGCTCTTTCTTCCGACAGCAGGGTGCTTTCTATGATAGAGGTAAAGGTTGAGGTCGAAACCTCCCCAGGTTCCCTATTTATAGGGTCCCTGGCAGCTAGCCGTTACCCTCATGCCACGTCAGACAAAGAGCCACCAGACACACCTATCTGAGACTCAGCTAACATACACTAGGTAACCTACTAGCCACGGCTGAGCTACCCACCTGAGTCTCAGATGCCAAACTCAGGTGGACTCGGTTGCCTCAGGCAGCACCTGAGCACAACACTGGCCGGCTCACTACAAGCCTAAAAACTGATTCAGGAGGACAGTGGACTCACCACTGCCACTGACCAGCTCGCTCAGAATCTTGGCACTGGTTCCAAGCTAACAATCCGAAGACGACAGCTCTTGAAGACGCACAGCGAACCCCTTGACGCAGATCCACCAGCTTCCTAGCTCCTCCAGGTCTTATCCAGCTTGCAGTCACGGTCCTTGAACTCCATCAAGCTACCATCACCTCGCTTGCCCTCGAGCACAGCCTCGGCTTCCTCGCAACTAAGCCTCAGGAGACTAGCTCAGCTAGCCCTTCTGACCTTCACGGTTCCTTGCTCTTTTTAGGCCTCATCATCACTCAAATGTTATCATGATCGATCACCTGTTCATCTAAACTCCTGTTCACACTCATTGTAAACGTTAGATACAGGTGAGGGTTGCCATTAACCATCAAAACCAAACCTTGGGGCTAGATAATCATCCTCGCACACTCCTTGGGACTGGATGCACTTTCAGGTTTCATATTTCTTTTTTTGCAATTCCGTAAATTCTTACTCTATTGGTTGTTTCACTTGTAGTATCTTGTTATCTAAAAGATGAGCTATGCGAGTGCTCTGCAGGTATGAAAATTTTGTTTAGTCCTTCAATAGTGGTTCGACTATGGATGTAATGGAGGCCAAGGAGGATTCTTTTCTGGCTAATGAAACGCTAATGATGCCCAGGTATATCATATCATTTTAAGTGTGGTTTCATATTTTTTTTCTTCCGTTACTGTGTAAATTTGTATGCTATTAGGCATTATATGTTTCCATGGTACAATGATACCTTTGAGTTTCCTTTAAAGGAAAAACAAATCAAGTATATCTTTTTCACAAACTTGGAATTGGATAAGCATTTTATCAGATCTAGAAGAGTAAATTTGGTTCCTATGGTTAGCTCGGTACATAATATGAAAATCCAAATATGTGATTAGTAAACTATAGCCTCTCATTTTCTACAATTGATCATAATGGCTGGTACTTCACTATGATATCAATTTTATGATCCGTCCATCAAATTGGCCTTCTTTGCTTTCCAGAACCTCCTCTTCTGCATGGTGAGGCAATGCTATATGGCGTGGTGATTTAAGGGGGGGTGGAGGGACAATTCCTTACCAGCCAATGCTTAGTGGACATACATAAAGTACTCGGTTGTCTTATGATTCTTAGAGGCTTATGAAAATTCACTATAATAATTTTTATGAGATTTGCAAGTAACTGATTTTTTTCCATAATATATGGCCATTCCTGCTGATGGCACTGTTTCTGTAAATGCCTATGGCATAATTCTCATTATCCTTCATGTTTATAGCCTTTCTCTAGAATCCAATATGGGTCTATGGTGTACGATGGTGGCCATGTTTTGGTTCCTTCTCTCTATAATTTGGGCTTCATAAATTCACATCAAATGCTCATCTTAAGAACGGAGTATATTCCTAGTCATTGTGAGCTAGGATTACTACTTAATGGCATGATCTGCATTAGTGATAGGTATTGCATCCTCTGTATATTTAGCCTATATCATGTTTTTCTTTTTTGAATGAAACATTTCATCTGTATTTGCCTAATTCAAATAAAAAGGAAACTTGTGTTATTTTGTGTTATGGTAAACTGCTGCTCACTTGAGGTACAACTAATCTACTATTCATGTAATGGAAGTATACATATCAACTTTGCACTACATGTCGCTGAGTTATCTGTATTGATTTTTCTTCAAGTGTTAGAAAAGTGTTACCCAAGGACTGGATCACAAAGAAGGAACTGACGGAGATAGTTCCCCATTGTCTAATTTGAATTGCTTCGCACACTAATTCTTCACTGGCTTGATCTATCAAATGAAACGATTGAATATTGGTTTTCTTTTTTTGTTTCACGCAATATCATTTCGACTGGAATTCTTTCTAGGTCAGTTGACGCTATTCCTTTTGTTATATATACCTCCATTGGCTATTCCTAGCCTAATCTATCAAAAGAACTCTTTCTTTTATCGTACATACCTCCATCAGCTATTCTTTTTCGTGCATATGAAATTGTTATCTTTCGATGTCAAAGATGAGGCATACACTGCCTTCGAAAACATGCATCTTATATTTAGAGTTTAGAAAAATTCAAGCAATGGAAGTGGGTTGTGCCTAGCCATCCCCTGTTTTAATGTGGTTTTTTTGCTTCTTTCATTCTGTCAGTACACTCTTTATTTTTTTATGCATACTCAATATGTTCAATACTTTTAGAAATAAAATTGTATGTTTATAGATTATAATGGGCTTGGGTCTCCTAGAAACTTTGCAAAAGAAATCCCTTTTTCAGTTGATAAAATGTGATTGTTAAAATGGATGATCGCATCTGAGCGGGAACCTTAGACATGTTCTTTATAGTAGATAAGACATTATTTACTGCTCAAAATGCTGATATTCTAAATTATTGGAATGTCCACAGGAATCAATAGGTTAATTTATTCCTCTGATTTCATCTATCATATCAAGATTCTTTGCGTAGTGTTGTTCATTTCAGATCTGTATTTGTGACAGAATTCTAGATGTTATCGCAGATTATTGAAACTTGCTCTTGTGTGATATCTGATTTGTTTCATATTTAAATTGTTTAACACGAACCCCTCGGCCTTCTTTTCTCCTTACTCATAGCCTATAGAAATAATCATGTTTGCTACTTTTGCATTGTTTTATTTACACTAGCTAAATAACCTTGCGTCACAATGGATCACCAAGTTAGATTACCACAACATGTTGAAGCACTGTTGCAGTGCTCCATGGCACACCCTTGGTTTTCTTAGCTCTAGGCTGAGCCTCCATCTGGTAAAATTTGGAGTTTTTTGCAGGGGAGCAATACCGTGGGCGGATTTGAATTTTGAATTTGAATTCTGGTGGATGAGGCAGACAACTGTTGGAGTCTCCGCATGGGCATATAGGTTTGCCAAAATAGATGGTCCCACATGTAAGAAGGTGACGTTAAAACAATCATTTAATGTTTAGTTGCATTTGAGGACACATACCTGAAATTTGAGAAATCCTTTTGCTTGCATCTTCTTGGAGAGGTGATAAGCTAATGTGATATTTTTTATTTTTACTAGCCTACATTACTAGGAGTAGAGGTTACTGTTTAGTGTGATATGGCTGGTAATTTATTAAAAGCTTCAACAACTTCAAAGTAATTCTAAAGCTTCAGCAACTTCAGGAATTAATAGCCCAACTATTCATATATATATTATTTGGTCTTTTCTCGGAATATGGAATCTACCTGTGTAATCTGACTTTCTAAAAGTTTGAAGTTTTTGAGACGTTCTTCCTTTTCATCTTTTGGTTCTGCCGGATATCCTTTCGATCTAATGCTTCCCTTGCTTTAAACTATTGCTTATGATCTGTTTTTGATGTTGCTACTAGAACTGTCATAAATTTTCATTCTATGGATTTATATGTTTATATACTTGTTGCAGTTTCTCACAATTACCTATTTGAGAGGTACATGGTGATGGTGGTGCAAAAATCTAGCTAGAGCATGATGAGACTGGCATATGACAAAGTTCTTTTTTGCCTTTGCCCTAGGTTGTTCCTTCTATAGAGTTACCGATATCTATCGTTGTAGTTTCATTTTAAATTATAAATTTTACTACTATTCAAATGCTAAATCCAGTATTTTGTAGCATTTTTCTGCTTCACATCATAGCTCATAATTGTTCCTCACCGTCGTCTTGTTTATGTTTTTCTCTAAAATAGGTTTATGAACTTTTATCTGCCTTCCATCTTAACATGTTTTGCAGATCCATAAGAGAAAGAGATATGTAAAGATTTCTTGCAGACTAGCTTATAAAAAGATATTGGATCGCTATTTGAACTACCACTGCTACAAGGTATTCCAAAACCTAAATAGATTTTAATCCATGCTACAAATTGTTGTTTCTGTTATTAACTACATATATTAAATCAAGTCATCAACAGTGACAACTAATTCCTTTAAAGTACTGGTCGCAGCTGGTTCGTGGTGCAGTTGCCGAGACATTGATGCCTCAATTCGTGGATATGATCTAAATGTTGATATAGCATATGGGATGGCCTCTTCATGTTAAACTCATGTAGCATTTTTCGGAGCATTGTTGTCCTCCGACCGTTTTATCTAAACTCTTTAAAAAAGGATGGGAACGCAACAAGAAGGGATCTTGATTAAGAGTGTTAAGTTATTTGCTTCATGTTTATATATATATTATATATATGTATATATGTACGTATGTATGTGTATGTTGCGTGTGGGTATGTATTAACACCTTGTTTCATGTATTTACATGCTTATATACCTGCTTCAAACTGCTAACACAGTGGCCTATCATATGCAAAATGGAATTTTTCTGATTTGTTTAAACATTAAAGACTTGAATTTTGCTTGTCTCAAGTGACATCTATCAAGATCTTCAAAATACGATTATTGTTCAATTTATTGTTAAAACATTCAATCTATAATACAATATTCCATATATTAATTATCAACATTTGAGGACGGGCGCCGCAACGCGCGCCTTTATGTTCTAGTAACTCGTAGAGACCTAAGAGAGAGGGGCTCCATGGACTATGGTATGCACAATAGCACAAAGTATAGCTGAGTCCCGACTATTGTATCTCTTCACGTCATTTTATGTTGTCTCTACAAATGAGTCGCTCTAAGAGACATAAGTCACTAAGGTCGCCAATACTTTTTGGAGTTTTGACTCTTTGCTGAGTCGGTAACTTTGTTCGCTCTCTCAATTCTCTCATTTCGATGCTGGCAAAAATATCATGTGGCGAGATAAAGAGTCAACTAATGTCATCCTGTTGTATATGTCTTGGTGTTGTTATGTGTGTCATGTTTATTATGATGGATATGTCACACTCTCTCCAATCAGAAATGTAGTAGTTTTCGAATCTCATATAGTAAAACATCTTTAAGTTTGGCCATCAATACAGACATAATTATCAACGTTGACAAAAAAATTGATATCCTTCAATTGATCATTAAATATATTTTCATAATATATAACTACATTTATTCGTAAGAATATATTTTTGAAGAAACTGATGATTAAAGTGTAACTTTAGAGACCGAGTCAATGTCTAAAACTACTTACGTGTTAAATGCGTCGACAACCACTAGGTTCGCCGAAACACTGCATAGTCCTTGCAGTACAATAAGCCACTGCTAGACAGCCAAAGAAAACTATTAACTTGTCATTGTGAGTGGACTACACAATGACGTACCTTGTGTAGTCTTACTATGCAGCGCCTCCGAATTCTTCATCTAGCATGTCTAGGTGTTGTTTGAAATCATTTCGTGCTATCCCAAATCACCTACTGTGTATTTTATGCATGTCAATATAAAATAGCTTATATAAAATAGTTGGTGTGAGTATAGATTTTTTATCATATAAATGAATGTTTATCATATAATAATTGATCTATTATTAGACCATTAGCGAACTGTTATGTAAGCCTATAGAGGAAGTACTGAAGTGTTATCGAGTAGTAACTGATCTGATAACGGACCGTTTCTTCATTTTTATGTAAGCTCGATGGAGGAGTGGTGAACCCATTCGAGAAATAGTGTTGGCCTAGAGTTGTCATTATTAGAGTTTTTCTATAGTTATCATCACATAATAATGCATTCCTGTTATATTTGATGGAGTTGTGCCAAAAATAAGTGAGAAATAACGTGTTCTCACTATTTATTTAAACGCATAGGTGCAATGATGATCCTTTTTGGAAAATTATGGAATATAACTTCTCACCACTATCTATGTAAACATGATAGAGGGATAGTGAACTAGCTAAAAGAGATGATATTAGGCACCTTAGGGATGAGAGCGATATTTGATAACCTGATAACATGCTGCCTACAATATGATAGTATATTAGTACCTGACTAACAACATAATAACTCATATGTTACTGTTTGGTTCTATTTTAATTCTACCAGCCTCGTCATAACGAACTCAACGGTTACAAATTGTCAATTGAATTAACAGTTTAAGAGATAAATTAGTGTTAGAATTTAAAAAATCTCTAAAATTTCGGGTGACATCAACATTTTTGTATTAGTCTGCATTAAGTGAATGGTCTGAGATTTCATAGGAAGACAAAAGAGGATGTCGCTGCTTCTATACAAGAAAGATGATTTAATGCTCTGATATAAACCATGTGTGCAATATCAAAGGCTGGAGAGTATGTCGTTCGTTAGAATAATGACGTAGGATAATAGTAGCCACGTGTGTCAAAATTAGATTTTTCCGTACCTTAACCGTTAACATCATCTTAAAGTAGGCGATACAGCGAAAATCATATATCCTGCGTTTTAACTGAATACTAGCATTTCGAAAGAAAAAGGTGATACAGCAAAAATTGTAGACCTTTTGCCTGAACAGTCGCAAAAACAGCCCTTCAACCGTGAAGCCCAACACTGTGTTTGCCCCGTGACACCGACAGCGCATTTCCCGGCGCGACCTCAACTTCCTCGATTCCCGCACCCTCCAACCCACCAAAAAGCCCTGCTGCTCTTTTGGCCGCGAAATCCCACCTCATGCGCGCGCTGGCCGCTCAGCTCCCCCGAAACCCTAGCTTTTCCCGCCGCTCGCGTGCACACGTTTCATCGAGCACAACGTCCGCACCACTATTGCTATCTCTCCCGGCGGCGTTCAGGGGGCGGCATGGAGAGCGAAGACTTCGTGCCGGAGGGCGGCAAGCTCCCCGAGCTCAAGCTAGGTGCGTGCGCTCGTTCTTGGTTTGCATCGTATCTGGTTCACGCATTAGTTTTTGGCATTCTTTTTTTGATCGATTCCGTGGTTGGATAGATGCGAGGCAAGCGCAGGGTTTCATCTCATTCTTCAAGAAGTTGCCGAAGGTACGCCCCCCTCCCCCCTCCCCCCTCCCTCCCCCCGATTTATCCTGTTATTTTCCCTTGATTTTGGCGAGTATTTTGTGTTATTTTTTTTCTGATTTATTTTTTCGTGTATTTTAGGATCCTCGGGCCATCCGTTTCTTCGATCGCCGGGTAAATACTTTTGATGTTGTTATACTTTTCTGATACATGTAGATTTGCCCAGTATTTTTTTCTTCATGGCCAATTTTCCTAACGCAACCGGAAAATAGTGCATTTAATTTCATTAAATATTTGACATGTTTCTTTACCTCATACAAGAGGAGATCTGTTACAGACGATCCTTACATAAGGCTTTTAATGTTAGTTCAATTGGCTGGATAATTTAGGTATCATGTGTGTGGCATTTGAGACTTATATTGACCAAAGTTTGTGAACTTCATCATAGTTTTCAGTGTCATGCTATGTCGCGGCATTATGAAAACTTCTATTCACTGGAAAAATGGGATCAACTGAGGTTGCAGACTTAGACTATGTTTGGCATTTTGATGCAATACTGCACACTTTACCGGGCTAGAGATGTTATGAATATATTTTTCATATGTTGTAGGATATCGTTTCTTATTTGTTGAAATGCAATTAAAAGTAGTTGAATATTCATAAGTGTTTCATCAAAGGTGTTTTAGTGGAATGCAGTAACTTGAATCAAGACATCTTGTTCCAGATTATATTTACACATTTATTATTAGTTGCTACCTTATATTTTCATAATAAGGCTGTTTTCATTGTGTAGAAGTCACGACTCTTGAGATATACCATGCTCACGCAGAGTTAACTATTCACTGCTTGCTTTTGTGAATATTTTTGAACTAGTTATTCTTTTGCATCAAAGAGCATACTATAAACTAAATATTAAATGTTTGACCAGGATTATTACACTGCTCATGGTGAGAATGCCACATTTATTGCAAAGGCATACTATCACACAATGACTGCCTTACGCCAATTAGGTAGTAACACTGATGGAATCTCAAGTGTCAGCGTGAGCAAGGCTATGTTTGAGACCATTGCCCGCAACCTTTTGTTAGAGAGGACTGACAGTACGCTGGAGCTCTATGAGGGAAGTGGGTCGAGTTGGAGGTTAACAAAATCTGGAACGCCTGGAAACATTGGCAGTTTTGAAGATATTCTGTTTGCAAACAATGACATGCAAGATTCTCCAGTTACTGTTGCATTGTTTCCTGTGTTACGGCAAAGTCAGCTCTATGTAGGGCTTAGTTTTGTGGATATGACGAACCGGAAGCTTGGGTTGGCTGAGTTCCCTGAAGATAGTCGATTCACAAATGTTGAATCAGCCCTTGTTGCATTAGGTTGCAAGGAGTGTCTTCTTCCAGCAGATTGTGAGAAATCAATAGATTTGCAGCCTCTTCAGGATGCTATTAGTAATTGCAATATTCTATTAACTGAAAGAAAGAAGGCTGAATTTAAATCTAGAGATCTTGTGCAGGATCTTGGTAGAATAATCAGGGGTTCTGTTGAGCCAGTTCGTGACCTTCTATCTCAATTTGACTATGCTTTAGGTGCCCTTGGATCTCTAGTATCATATGCTGAGTTGCTAGCAGATGATACTAACTATGGAAATTACACGGTTGATAGGTACAATTTGGACCGCTACATGCGACTTGATTCTGCTGCAGTGCGAGCTTTGAATATCGCTGAAGGAAAAAACTGATGTAAACAAGAATTTCAGTTTGTTTGGTTTGATGAACAGAACTTGTACTGCTGGGATGGGAAAGCGACTGCTTAACAGATGGCTGAAACAACCTCTGCTAGATGTAAATGAAATCAATAACAGATTAGATGTGGTTCAGGCTTTCGCAGAAGATCCAGAGCTTCGTCAGGGGCTTAGGCAACTACTTAAAAGGATATCAGATATTGACCGCCTAACACTTGCTCTGCGGAAGAAATCAGCTAATCTGCAGCCTGTCGTTAAGCTCTACCAGGTTTTTGCTTCTACCTACTGTTGTATTCTTTTTAACGACAGTTTGTGAAGATGGTTGTTTGACTATAAAATGTATATGTAGATAAATTTATCACTGTCATATTGGCTTTGTGGCAGTTAGCATAAGGTTCAGTAACATATTCGGAAAGGATGGCATTAGATCTTTCTAATGCTTGTGTTACTGTATATTTGCACAGCGTCCTAACAAACAGACTAGAACTGGATGCCTGAGCCAGGATAACACTTTACAAGAGGGGAATATCTTTATGTGCTTCTAGTAAAACACAAACCTGTGTACACATTTCCTACTGAAAGCTATTCAAGCTATTTAAGTACTTACTTAGATGCATGTCTTTTGCCACCATTGTGAATCTATTTGCTCAAACAAACTTTCACTTTGTTAACCAATGGTTTTGCAGTCTTGCTCTATGATCTCGTGCATCAAGGATGTTCTTCAACAATACAATGGCCAATTTTCTACATTGATAAGGACAAGGTTTCTTAACTCTTTAGAAGAGTGGCTGGCAGGGAATCGGTTTGGTAGGTTCGCTACTCTTGTTGAGACAGCTATTGACCTTGATCAACTAGAGAATGGCGAGTACAGGATATCTCCCCTGTATTCTTCTGATTTGGCTGTGCTGAAGGATGAGCTTTCAGAAGTTGAAAATCACATAAACAATTTGCACAAGCATACATCTACTGATCTGGATCTTTCTGTTGATAAGCAATTGAAGCTAGAAAAAGGACCACTTGGCCATGTGTTCAGAATCTCAAAAAAAGATGAACAGAAAGTCAGGAAAAAACTCAATACCAAGTACATTATCATAGAAACTCGTAAAGATGGTGTGAAGTTCACAAGCTCCAAGCTTAAAAAGCTAGGTGACCAATACCAGGCACTGTTCGGTGAATACACAAGTTGCCAGAAAAAGGTTGTGGATGATGTAGTGAAAGTGTCAGGCACCTTCTCAGAGGTACATTGGGATAGAGTTTTCTTCTTGTCGGTTTTTTCTCTTCATTTTTGATTGTAGCAAATCTTAAATTCTTGCTGCAGGTATTTGAGAATTTTTCTGCAATTCTATCCGAGTTGGATGTTTTACAGAGTTTCGCTGATTTGGCAACAAGTTGCCCAGTTCCTTATGTAAGACCAGACATCACAACATCGGTAAGAAATATTGGCCAACAACCTTAAAAACAGAGCAATTCAATTTTTGTTTGGCACAGCAGTTCTAACCCTATGAACTTAATACAGGAGGAAGGAGATATTATTCTACAAGGTAGTAGGCATCCTTGTCTGGAGGCCCAAGATGGTGTTAACTTTATACCAAATGATTGCACCTTGGTAAGTGTATCATGAGATTATAATTGTCTTGGCATCACTTAGTCACTGAGGTTTGTGATGCTGGTCCTAAACAGGTGAGAGGGAAAAGTTGGTTTCAGATCATCACTGGCCCAAACATGGGTGGAAAATCCACTTTTATACGACAGGTCAGATTTGCACTTTCATAATAACATTGGTCAAAAACTATTGAAAGCATATGTTTGACTTTCATGAATGTTTTAGATTTCCTTTCTATTATGTACTGGAAAGATGTTGTATGGTACTCTTGATGGTCAATAAGTTTATTTGTGTTAATGATAACAGGACAGTATGGTGCATTATGCATACTGGTTAGTACGAGTGGTTGCACTGCCTACTGGTATAAGCACATAATGCTCTCTAGGAAGGGTCATGCATGCAACATTATTTGATCCATGTTTACAAATTTAGTTAAACAGAATAGCTGGCCAACAAAGGTTATGCTGTGGTAAATGCACCTTTATAAAATAATTTGCTCCATGTTTATGAATTTAGTTAAATAGAATAGCTGGCCAACAAAGGGTATGCTGTGGTCGTTTGCAAATCAATTGTAATCCACATAAGAGAGGGTTGTCCTGTAGCTTATCAATGTGGGGCCGTTGTTGTCTTCGTCTGTGGCCCCCAGCTGACAGCTCGACGAATGCTGAGAGGGGTTTTATGTTATGGCATGGGCTTGTTCCCACCAACAGCAGACAGCCCACGTCGTGGAAAAATTGGTTTAGTTTCCTGTTAGTTACATTACTCAGGCCTTAAGCCAGTTAGTTAGGATAAGTTAAGACTGCTTTAGATAAAGATTGTTAGGATTTGGGTTGTTAGTGCCTCTCTCCCTATACAAGGAGACTTGTCTCAAGGAGCGAATTAGGCAAGAAATTATTCCCTCTCCCTTGCCTCTCCACCGGGGCGAATGCCCTCTCACCCCACAGAACCTAGATCCATAGCGGATGCAATTCTAGTAATCTAAGAATCGGTTTAAACCATATCTTGATTAGTATTTTCTTGATACCTGAAGGTAAACCAAATTGACTCCTCAGGTGCAGTCCTAGTACCTAAGAATCCATTAAAACCAAAGAACTTTGGACATGTGAACCTCATTTCTTAGTTCCTTCATGGTCTCATTCTTGGAAGTTGCCCAATAAACTTTTGATTTAGTTATCTTAGAACATATTATTTGACACAACATATGTCTCTTTGTGCTACAACTGTCTATAATTCTTCATTTTATTAGCTTATCTGAAGCCTTTTTCATTTGAGATCTAGGTTGGTGTAAATGTCTTGATGGCACAAGTTGGTTCCTTTGTTCCGTGTGATCAGGCAAGCATTAGTGTGAGAGATTGTATTTTTGCTCGTGTTGGTGCTGGTGATTGCCAAGTAAGTTAGTTCAATCATCAAGCAATTTTGCTAAGTTTTTAATGAAAATGCTTTTGGTTGGAAGTTCGTGTTAAGCTTCTGTTGGAATATCACAAACTGCACCACATGATTTTTGTTCTTTTAGATGGTGGTAGCAAATCAAAGAGGAACACATAGTGGAATGAAAAACAAGAACTAGATGAGTTATACCTTTGCAATTATAACAAGTTCTTGGAAGAAGATATAAATCATGCTAATTCTTAGAAGCTTCTGCTCAGAAGCTTTTCAACCCTCTATATAAAGTTATGTAGATACTAAAATATGAGGCCTATAATGAGATTGGCCAGCTTCATCCCCCATTTGCTTGAAAAGACCCACCGTCACATTCAGGGTCTTCTCACATAAGCAAAAATAAAAGAATAAAGAATATAAATAGATTAGTAATAAATAAATAATAAGCATTTAGGATCTTTTCAATTTTGATAGTATAAGCACCAGCTTGGCAAAGGAGAGGGGAGGGTCAGGATTGGGAGACACTCACTGGCCACAGAAATGGTAGACCTACCTAGTAGAGCAGAGGAAGTGGATCAGAACTAACATGTAATCTTCATATGTCAATGACTGCATTTTAATTTTCTTTTGATGTTTCCTCTTTAAATTTAACCACTAACTGACGGCGGTGATATTTTCCAAAGAAGATGGAAACTTGCTGCTACTTTTCTACAAGCTTCAGTCTGTATAGTTCTGCAAAATCTTGGAACTGTAAATTTTTAACTACATTTTTGTTTTCAGCTCCGTGGTGTTTCAACCTTTATGCAAGAAATGCTTGAAACAGCATCCATCTTGAAAGGTGCATCTGAGAAGTCTCTCATAATTATTGATGAACTGGGACGTGGAACTTCCACATATGATGGATTTGGTTTGTCTTGTAAACCTTTCCAATTTGTCTTTCCCACTTCTTTTTATCATGTTTGGTTTTGCTTGTTTCTTTAAGTTATTTAGAAAGATAAGCTGAGCATCTTTAAATTTACATCTTCATTTCCTACTACAGTTTTGCCAATATTAACTTTTAGAATCATATTTACTACTATTAGATTGGAAGTAACTATTGTACATATAAATTGTTCATTCTAATGAGATTGCATATATTAGACTCCACACTTGGTTAGATAAGTGTTTTGGACAAAAAGGTTATGCCTTATTCCGTTGCTCTTTACTGTTTTGTTCCTACAGAAGAGAGTTGGACTATCCAGTGCATACACCCTTCTTACAAGGATTTCCTCGTTTGTACTCCTATAGATACTAGTTAATGAACCTTAGTTAATAAGCTACATCATTTTAGTAGTTGCTTTTTGTTTACTGCTACTACAGTATGTTCAGATTTTGAGCAACTGGAAGATCTAACTCATATTTTGAATTGATACATTTTATTTTTGATCAGGTCTTGCATGGGCTATCTGTGAGCATCTTGTGGAAGTGACTAGAGCGCCTACATTGTTTGCAACTCATTTCCATGAATTAACTGCATTAGCAAATAAAACTGCTGATCAGCACCAACATGTTCCAAATTTCGGAATTGCAAATTATCATGTGGGCGCACATATAGACCCATCAAGTCGGAGGTTAACTATGCTTTATAAGGTACATGTCAACGTGAAGTTCCAAACCACATTTTGAAATCCTTTTTTGGCTTGTGTTGTCTTTTCTCTTAGTTTTTTTCTAGGCTTCTCTAGAATCACTGGAGCATAATCAGCTGCTAAAGATTTTCATATCATAATAGTCAGCCATCTATTTTCTAAGGGTGGTGCTCCCTGAAAGGCGGATAGTTCCCATAACTTTGAATCAAACAATCTTCTTGTCCTCTTTAGGGAAAAAGAGAGAATAGTTCGAGACCTGCCAACATTTTCATAAGTTACATTCGTGCTCTTGGGTCTATTTGATGCCCTCGTAAGTCATAAAGGTCTCTTGAAATAATACTATTGGATCCGTGTTGCTAGACGTGACAAGCCCCTATTTAGTTTAATAACGTCTGCTGCTAAACATACATTGTTAGAATGGACATGTTCTATGTAAATTCCGGGATGTACTTATGGCATCAAACAAAAAGAGGGAAAGCAACTCAACATTCGCAGTGTGCTAAATGCCTTACAGATAGTGTACTTGCTAAATTTTCTCCCATTCTTTTTGTAGGTTGAACCTGGTGCATGTGACCAAAGTTTTGGTATCCACGTTGCAGAATTTGCTAATTTTCCGGAAGCAGTTGTCGCTCTTGCAAAAAGCAAAGCAGAAGAGTTAGAAGATTTTTCTACTGCACCCAACTTCAATGATGAATCAAATCACGAGGTCTGTGCAACTAAAATTCGAAATAATGATGTAGCTTTAATATATTATCAACTAAAATGCATATTGTTTCTTCCACCCTCCCTTTCGTGACTGTTCTTAGTTCACCCAATTTTCTTTTATGTTAAACATACACTGTTAGTAAATCTATGAGTTTCAAGGGTATTTCTGAAACTTGTAACCTCGTCCTGAGTGAGTGTTGTCCTTTGCAGGTTGGATCTAAACGCAAGAGGGTGTTTAGCCCAGATGATGTCACGAGGGGAGCTGCACGGGCTCGCCTTTTGTTGGAGGATTTTGCATCATTGCCTCTAGATGAGATGGATGGGAGCGAGGCCACGGAGATCGTAGCCAAGATGAAATCCGACTTTGAGAAAGATGCAGCTGGTAATCCCTGGCTTCAGCAGTTCCTCTGAAGGAAATCAATCTCTAGTGGGATGAGGATTTTGTTATTTGCAGTTAGAATCATTAGAGAACTATGTTGATGTAAGGATCTTCTGATCTTTTGCTTTAGCATGCATCAGCATAGGATAAGTAGGCTATGCAAGACAATCCTTTTGTCAGTGCAAGTTAAAAGAAACGATGTACATAAATTGCGGCAGGTGCTGCTCCTCTTTATGAAGTCTGGTTGGCTGCTGCTATTCCCTTTTACCTCATCCGACTGCACCACGTCATTGAAACATTGGCAAGCCTTGGTTCCATTGACCACGTGTTCGCCAAACGCACCTCAGGTTCTGAGCTCCACAACTGCGTGTCACCGCCTCTATGTCAGCCATGTGGAAGGTGGTCCCTTATACAAGTTACTTAATGTGTGAGTTACGCCATTTGCATCGATTATTGCTTTGAGTTACACGTTTTAACTCTTTTGTTGCTTTTCTAGAAAAATAATAATTTGGCGCGCTTTCATAAATCGCTCCCTGTTATGAAGGCTGTGTTGTCATCTTGGGTAAACTTCTTGGTCACCGTTGTGAAATCTGTGTCGATCGCTCTCGTCACAAATTCACACATTAACAAGCACATAAACACATTGCATGAACAAGAACATGATATGTGTGGAGAGACTTGGAAGCTCTTTATTAATTGTATTGCCTATTTAGAAACAGAGCTCGAAATTTCTGGCAAAGACCCGATGTTCTGACTTCTAGAAAACAGCAGATAGAAACTAATGTCGCAGGTCCAAACTTGAACCTAGACCCTCCGGGATTAAGAATATACTTGGCAAGGGGTGGTCAGAATTAATTCCCGGAGGTTCCACATCGCACTCAGACCTTCCGAGATTACAAATGACGTCAGCTGAGGTAGACATAACTCATTCTTGGAGGTTCCGACAACGGACTCGAACATTCTGAGATTTCAAAAGATAAGTTCAGAGAAAATCTTGGAGACTCCGAAAAAATCCAGCACATCCGACTTTCAAAGCAAAAGGATTTAGGTGTTTACAGAACCAATACTTGGAAGTTCTAGGAAGTCCCGGATGTTCTGGCATTTAGAAAATCAGATAGAAAGGGCAACTCAGAGGCTCCAAGCTTTCTGACTCTTCATACAGAAATAAAATTTGAATGTTTTGACAACAATCTCGGGAGTTCTGACATTTCTAGAATAGGTGTGTATAAAGAGATTTTAGAGGCCTCTTTGGATGTTGAAATTGATTCCTAATTGAGCATTAGTAAGGCACTCTCACTAGCTTCTAAATCTCAAGCCATCTTAATACTATGGTTTTCTCTAAACTCAATGTGATTCGTTGAATCACCAAAAGAGCTAGAAAAATTATCCTTACGTCGAGTTGTCTTTTCTTAGAAATTTGCTAATTTTAACACTACTTTTGGGACTAAACACCCGATCACACTTGAAGCACACATTATGCCTTAATCGTGTTGTCATTAATCATCAAAACCCACTTATGAGGGCCAAAATGTACTTTCATTCTCCCCCTTTTTGTGATTGATAACAACCCGGTTAAATATTCTCATTTGGATAAAGAGAGTGTTTTTGGGGTCCTATGATGTAGAGTGAGCTCTCTCCTAAAGATGTGCATTATTTGATATTACGTTTGAATGCAAATACACATATTGATGTGAAAGTGTGAAGAGCTCCCCATATACCTTAGTGTCCGTGTCGTAGTTAGTGTAAAACTAGGCATAATAGGTAAAGAACTATGCACGACAAGGCGATCATGGCATAAGTATGACATGACATATTGAATATGATGAAGAAAGCATAGAAACATGTCTAGTAGCAAAATATAAACATATTAGAGTTTACAAGACATACAAAAGACATCAATAATGGGAGGAAAATGCAGATGTTTGTCGCAAGTCCATCACCGCATGCTTGTGAAATAGAACGATCCGTTGATCATTGCCTCTTTACTTCTCTTTGTTGTTTCGGAGCAATATACGAGCACCCTACTATATTAACCACTAAGAGTTGAGGCATTGCTTGACGTGGAACCAGTGGAGAAGCTGGTCACACCTTCAACACAATTGCCGAATGTAGAGGGACGAATGATGCCATTGTCGTATGTTTCCCCCTTCATTATCCATATTGAGGTGAGATGCTTAATGCGCTAGCTCCTGTCATTGGATGTGACATGAACTGCAGTAGAGATTCAACAGAATTGGAAAAAGAATGCACGTGACGGTGCAACAAGCAGAGTGAAGCAGGATGGTGTCGGAGCAGCATGACAGTGCAGGGGCGGGGCTTGAGGCATAGTTGAAAGGACCTAAGGACCTAGATGTCGCCTAGAGGGGGGATGAACAGGTGTTTTAAAATTAATTACGAATTTGGCTCAATCCTAATGCGGCATTAAACTAGTATGATTTTCGCAAGTTCAAAACCTAAATATATTAGTTCACCTAAGTGGACCAACACCCTATGTATATATGTCAAGGTTTGTAATCTTAGGGCGGCAAGCAAACAATATCAATTTCTACTAAAGATACATAAGAATGAAATCTGATAATGTAAAGGAGACAAAAGACAAATGATGTTTGTTCCGAAGTTTGGATATCCACCGATATCTTATGTCTCCGTTGAGGACCCGATCACTCGTGATCAAGGGTGGACTCTCTTTCAAGCCCTTGTGTCTCTAGTCCACTACGGTTAGCTCCTCCCTCCACTCCGAAGATGGTGAGCTCCACAACCACTTCAAAAATCACCCGGATCTTCTCACAAGCTTCTTGAGGAGATTTCCAAGCCATCTAGGAGATGGTGGTCTTCAAGAGCAACAAGCTCCTGAACTCGCGCTCGAACAAAATTGATGCCAAGTACTTAAACACACGCAACCAATGTGCTAAATGCGGGCTACCAAAGCACTGCACGCTTCTCACACCTCTCACTCTTCTCACTAAGCCACAAAGGCTTTGGATCTCACACTTGAGCTTGCGAGAGGAGAGGAGAGCACTCGAGGTTGGAACACAAAGTTCAAACAATCCCAAAACGACAGCCCTTCACTCACTAGGAGGGCAAAGGCTATAAATATCCCACTCCAAAAACTAGCCGTTGGACAGATTCTGCATTGATTAGAACCTCTAATCCCCTGATCGGAACTTCCAATCCTATAGAATCCAAAGGTCTATTTTGGGCACTCTACTCTCCCAGACCTGACATAAAGCACACAGCTGAACATCTGATATAAAAATCGGAACATCCAATTTTTTTAGACTTAAAACTAGGGTGCACTTTGGAACATCCGAATATTAGAAATTCAATCCGAACTTCTGATTGGATCGGAACTTCAATAGGAATTTCCAATATAGAAAATTCCAGCACTTCAAAAGACATATTGAAACACTCCAAAAATGGATTCAGACACTTCCACCCATTGTAACTAGCTTAATCACCCAAGATTAAAGCTACATACCAAATGGGATACGCCAAACACAAATAGGGCTTAACCAAAAGCACTGTCCGCCACAAAGGCCGACCACAACATAGGGTTAAGTCAAAACCACCTTTAGATACCTCAAGCTCGCTAAGCAACCTCTCAACACAAACTTAACACGCATTAAGAATAATGTTTGAGCACTTGACAATCTATAACATCCGAGCTACACATCCGGTAGCCCCTTTTGATAGTACGGGTATTGAACCTACAGCCAGGTCTCCCACAAAAACTCTTTGAAACCGGTAAAACTAGAAAGCCTAGTCTAAACATACATTTCCCATCTCGATCCTCTCTCAATCTCCGGAAGCTTGATGAAGATCAATTGATAGCTTCCCATGCACCAAGCATAGGAGGCTTCTCTCTTTACATCATCTTCATCGATTCACCACTAAGGCATGAACGGCAAGCATCAAGTTTGTGATTTGCCCACTAAGCTTGATTTGATTTTGCCCTTCCAACTTCGCATATTTGAATATCTCAGTTCAATTCCTGCCATCATATGGAACCTAACTCCAACTCACTCTCTAACACATAGCACATGGATTAGTCCATAAACCTTAATTGACAATATTATACCTTAGTCACTTGGTCTATTGACCGTAGGTGACAAAGTCTTTTAGCTTGATTGTCAACCGTCTCTAATCCATCTTATGGATTTAGTCTTCAATACTTTGGCTTAACATATAAGCCCACGAAACCTAACCCCAACACACTCTGTCACAATGCAAATGGGTTAGTCCATAAATATTATTGACGAATTATACCTTTAGTCACTTGAACCACACAAGTGACTTAGACTTCACGCTCTATTGTCAAACCACTTGAGTCCAATTCATGGATTTCATCTTGATCCTCTTTTCGCTTAACTCATGAGCTCCGTACATGATCACTTAGTGTTCCACTTAGGAGTATACTTAGATCGTACACTCGACCTTTTTCTCAATCATCTTTGGTTCACTCTTTGAATTTTAATCTTGATCTTCGAAGTCTCTTTCTCTCTAGCTTCTTCCTCATCACATAAGCATCGCCTAGAGCTCATTGATCTTGATGCATCTTTTGATCACATGACATTCCTCAAAGAATCCATGCTCCATCATTCATGCATCACCTATGGAAAAATCTACAAATAATTCTCAACACAATTGTTGGTCCATAAATATTGTCATTAATTACTAAAACCACACACTTAGGAGCTAGATGAATCTTCAAGAGTTGATGGGTCAAGCAATGGGGGGGGAGTATGTGGGAATGAGGAAGACGATGATTTGTCTTCTTGTAGAGTGGGTTGAGGAAAGAGACACGTGCCTAGGAGGAAGAGAACCGGAAGAATGCATGATGGTCACCAGAAGAGCAGAAGCGGGAGAAAGACATCAACATTTTCCATGGCACTGTCAGAAATTGGACTTCTGTCACACTCGACACATGTGTGGGTGAAACAAAAAAACTTTATTTATTTTTTCGTAGCAACGCACAAGTTTCTAACTAGTAGAGAGTATATATTTGACATCACCCAGGGGTAGAGCCAGTATGGTGTCATCCGGTTCAGCTGAGCCCAATGAATTTTCACTAATCTAATATAAAGAGTAAATTTTGCCACACCACAACTTTTGTGGTCGATATAACATTTTACCACATGTTAACTTTTTCACATAACCACAGTTTTAGGGTAATCTCTAACACATCGCCTAAATATAATTGTTTGTCTCTTTTAACAGGTAATCTTACCACTAGAGCCCACATGTCAGTGCATACGTGGCCCTTAGGTCTGAACTAGCTGCCACATGGACCATCTGACGTGGAGCCAACTAGGCAACTAGCAAATGGATTTTCTGGAAGAAGAAAATAAATGTGCACGTAGAACATGCTACAAGACATCTACATATATCTGTGATGCCACCAAAACTATCTTGTGGTTGGTAGCTGGACTCGATGATGGTGGGAAAAAGAACCACACCAGCCTAGGGAACACGTAGGTGGTGAAGTCTCATTTGGATGTGCACCGCAGTTGGTCGGTATCGTGCGACCAGGCGAGGAGCTTGTTGGGGGTAGGGTTGACTTGTTGAGGAAATCAAAATTCCATTTGGATAGAAGTGCATAGAATGTTGGTAGGAACATGTAGGTGAAAGGAATTGCGAAGATGCCAAAAGGATGAGGAGATTGGGCTCACCGGAGTTTCATCGGACGTGGGGAAGAAGAGGCAACCGTTAGTGCTCTGGTGGATGTTAGACAAAACTAAAGTAACACACTGCGGAGGATGACATGGGGATTTTATGGAGTAAATTTTAGGACGAGTGGTGGCCGGGAGAAGACGTGGGAGCTCGTCAAAGTTGTCCGTGGAATTGAGAAAGATGAACTCGAGGTCGATCAACACGTTCCTCACCTTGAAGGACGACGTGGCCTTCTGGACTAATTACCAATGGGTGACAGCTTGGCGGGGTTCCGCCCGACGAGGATGAGGTGGAGCCCATGGCGTAGGATAGAAACTATTTTTACAAACGGTTTTCAAACCACGTGCAGGACACTTTTTTTGAACTGTCTGTACTAAAGCGTCTGTACAAATCAGGTCTGTACAGACGGTATGTTTCCATCCGTCTATGATATTGTTTTTGGATTGTGAAAAAAACAGGGCTAGAGCCAAATGACTCGCCGGCACCATTCACGCACACGTCGCGTGCACACACGCCCGGTCCGGCTGCACCTCATCGCTCCCATTCACGCGCACGTCCCTGTCCCGGCCACACCTAATCGCTCCCATTCACACGCACATCATGTGCACCCGACCTGACCCAACTCGCCTTGGCCCGGCGAGGTGAGCGAGCGCGCGCGTGTGGTATTTTTCTTCTCTCACCCCATTGCTTTAGAGAGGTGTGGAGAACCAACCCTTATAAGGTAATCTCCCTCCACTTCAACTAGCGATATGTGACTAAAGCTAACAATCTAAGTGGGACGCTACAGTACAGACGGTTCCAAAACTATAACTGGAACCGTCTGTAAAAATATTGTAGCGTTTCACCTAATCATTTGTACAGACCCTTCCAAATAAGAACTATTTGTAAAAATATTGTAGTGTCCCACATAATTATTTGTACAGACCCTTCCAAACAAAGAACCGTCTGTACAAATATTGTAGTGTCCCACATAATCATTTATATAGACGGTTCTTGCTTGGAAGAGTCTGTGTTATTTTTACAGACGGTTCAGTACTATAGCGTCCCACTTAATGGGTAACGCCGGTTGTCATTTTCTCAGACGGTGCATGAATGGAACCGTCTGTGTCGGACTATTTTCATAGACCGTTATGCAGAACGATTTGTAGAGGGGCGTCCCGCTAAATGATTTCTGTAGTAGTGGGAGCTCGAGCGCCATAGCCCAAGCGATACCATTGGTGGCGCCGGTGACAGCCATAGAGGAAGCTCATTGCGGAGGCAAGAAAAACACGGAGACCGACGGTGAGGAGCACCATGAACCACAATGGAGGGAGGTGATTCTGAGTTCTGGAATGTAAAGAGGAGGGAGTGGGGAGGGTAAACAGCAGAGGAGGCGGATGCCATGAGGTGGTCATTTGGCTTTCTAGAGGTGGAAGAAGAATATGACACGCGGACTCCACATGTATGTAAGAAGAGAGAAAAGAGGCAGACTCCGTGTCGAATAGTCCATGTTGTCTCCGATGGAGACCTAGAGGCCACATGTGCACTGACATGTGGATTCGGTAGTCAGATTCCTTATTAAAAGAGGTAAATATCTAGATCTAGGCATGCATTACCTAAAAGTTCATGGTTATGTGAATTTTTTTTAAAAAGGTATGATAAAGTATTACATGAATACTTATACTAAATGACTATTTAATACTATCGTCTTTGGTTCTACGTTATAGTTCAACTAAAGTGAACCCAGTGTTCATTTTTCCTAGCCTCGCCACTTCCAAATTAAATTTCCCTTCGAGTGCTGATAGGAAAAAAACCACTTTTGGCCCCCACCGCTGGTTAATGTCAAAAAAGCTCCTTGTTGAATGGAAAGCCAAAAAACTCACCGCGACCGGCTCACATGCTGACACATGACACGTATCGCATGTGGGATCCATGGCGGCCTCCTCCTGCAGGTCTGACCCGCGGCAGGTCACATGTCGTACAAGGGACCTGTGATATGTGTCAGATGGTACTGCGAATCCCACCCGTGACCACGTGACACGTCACCTGCTGCAGGTTGGATCTGCTATAGGTGACTTGTCGTGGATCCAACCCGCGATAGGTGATATATTTTTGGCTCTGATTTTTTAAAGAGGCTAAAATTATAATTAAAATCGGCTTTTTGCCGTGATTGACATTGCCATTTGTGACCCGAATCGTGTGCAGTACTTTCTTTCTTTCAAAACTTGTATTGCATTGCAGTACCATCGTAAGCTAGTAATGGCAGCGGCCGACCCAGTTCCTTCTGTCACACCAGACAGACTAGACGACCGACGAGACGAACCCCACGCCGCCGCGCCCGTGTTCCTCCCCAATTTTTTTCTCTCGCTTCGTCATCGACACCTCCCGAAAGGTTTGCACGATTCCTCCCCAAAATTTTCTCCTTCCCGATATCACCCAACAAAATCCCCCGCTCCCCCCCTCCCCCCTCCTCCCCCCCCTCCCCGCCGGCGGCCCAACCCAAAAAAATCCCTAAACAGACCACCCGCACCACGCCGCCACCAGCGATGAAGCCCAGCTCCCGCAAGCGCGGCCCGCCGGCGCCGGACCCCGTCACGCTGTCGCCGCCGGGCTTCGTGCCGCAGCGCGCGGAGGCGGCTGCCCGCGTCGAGCGGCTGCTGCAATACCAGTTCCACGACCGCGCCTTGCTGGAGGAGGCGCTCACGCACCAGTCCTTCGCCGACGGCGCCGTCTCGTACCAGCGGCTCGAGTTCGTGGGGGATGCGGCGCTCGGCCTCGCCTTCTCCAACTTCCTGTACCTCACCAACCCCACCCTCGGCCCCGGCGCGCTCTCCACGCTCCGCGCCGCCAACATCTCAACCGAGAAGCTCGCTCGCGTCGCAGTGCGGCACGACCTCTACCCACTGCTCCGACGCAACTGTCCCCGCCTCGATCTCCTCGTATGTGCTTGATCATCTTCCTCTCCCGAACTAGGAATCATGGAATATTTTGCAATCGCTTTTGGCAAATCACGAATGCTCTGTTGTTACAAGAAAAAATCATGCACGTTTGTCTGTTGATTTGCTGATCAAGCAGACATGGGCAGGTAAGTGGTAAAAGTGTTCTGTATAGTTAGCAATGCTCTAAACTGCCATAGGCGGTGGTAACAAATTGCCCTACTGCCTAATGTAGGAGTTACACATTCTCCTATTAGTCCAAATGCTAGAATTGTGCCTTTTTGTGTGTTTAGACCATGTGATTTAACACTGAATGGTTTCAATGAAGCGAGGTAAACTGAGGTGCACAATATCCAGATGTTAAATTTTATTTCTCCTGAGTCCTGACTGGACGCTGTTTATTGATTTCATACCTGAAAGACCAAATTATCTGTGTAGTTCTAATGTACCTTTCAGACGCAATTACATTTAATATGGATAGATTCCTTAGTGTGAGTACTTCGCATCCTTATTTACAGCTTACACACATGTTGATGCTTACCAAGTACACGATAGCCGATGGCTGCCTACCTGGTAGGTCTAGGAATAAACACAAACAAGTAATAATATTATTGAAGTTGCACTTAACCCCAGGCATATTGTCATTAGTTTCGTGAAACAATAGGTTTAACCAATACTTTCACTTGACCACAGGTAATCTGCATCCTTGTTTGCAGTTTGACCTAGCTGTTTTGTGTTGCGCAAGCATGAAGTGTCACACATGCAACATGTTGGAGTCCAGTAGCCACATGCCGACTTAATTTTATACGCTACGCAAAGACAAATGGTCTACATGTTCTCTTTTGTTGAAGTTTTAAATTCAAACCTCTATTGCATTAAATACATATGGCCATTTTTTGTCTCCCCATCCTTGCTATCAAATCTTGTTCCTGACTGGCTTGTTCATGACAATACTTGTGGGCTGTCCACATTTGATTTGAACTTTTTTTATTCTTAAACATAACTGGAAGTTACTTTGATGATTTCGATTTTATAATGAAATACACAATTTTTGATCAAACATTTTTTTTCCAACCTGCATTAGTTAGTTATGATTCTAGTTCATAGTAGATGCTTGCTGGCTCTTTAAATGTTGCAGTATGAGTAAATCATCACAACACTGTTTTGATGATTGTTGTTTTCTTACCGGGTATACCTTCAATTATGCAGGTAGGCCAGTTTACTGAATCAGTGAAACAAGAGCTAGAGAATGACCTTGGCACTGCACCCTATGGTGGTAGTGTCGTTAAGGCTCCCAAGGTGCTCGCTGATATAGTTGAGGCCATTGCTGCCGCTGTCTATGTTGATTGCAATTTTGACCTTGAGAAGCTCTGGAAGGTTTTTAGCCATTTGTTATGTTGTTTTCCATTCATATATATGTTTAATTTGGGGTCTCCAACAAATAACTTTAACCTTGGGTATACTTTTTGAAAGTATTTTTTATGTTGGTAAATATGTTGGTAAACTCTGTATAATTGTTTTTGAAAGTAACGTTTATGAAGAATCTGCTGATATTATTTTGATATGACCAATCTAAGATACTTTTACCAATACTGCTAGTCATCAAAGTTAGAACAGTCTGACTTGCTCTCTAAAACGACATATTTATGTATGGAGAGAGTAGTTTACTTGGATTATTGGTGGCAATGATGATAACAATGTTTATTATTTAGGTCACAAGGTGGCTCTTTGAGCCAATTATCACGGCAGAAACAATAGATGAGCAACCTGTGACTACGTTGCATGAACTATGCCAGAAACATGGGAAGGTTCCACAATTCAATAGTTGGCAGAAGGGTGGAACAACGGTGGTAAATGTATTTGTTGGTGGGGAGCTTGTTGGGAATGGCTCCTCAGAGCAGAAGGTAATTGCTAAGCTCAATGCCGCACGGGATGCAGTAGGCAAGCTTCTTGGTGGTGCCAAACAGCAAGTGTTGACAACTGGGGTCAGTGGGGGATCAGGGGTTGAGGTTGGAGAGCTTAGGGAATGCAAGCAGAAGCTTAATGGGCAGTGCAGCAGAAAGCATTTGCCAAAACCCATCTTTAAGTAAGATTCTTGACTACTTTTGTCAATTTTGGTTCTATTTATCCTCTCTATTAGTTGAATCTTTCCTGCAACACTCCTCAAATCAGACATCTCTTTCTCACATATACACGAGCAATGTTTGTTGATCATCTGGTTTCTTTGTTCTGGACCTCTTAAGCACTTATACTCATTGCCTTACTTCATATTTAAGTTTTTTAATTTAATTTCACTTTCTCTCACCACTTATTGTAGAGTAGTACCTTTTAAGTTATTATTTTACATTAACTTTTTAAGTCAATAGTACTTTGTTCTCCATATGGCTGGAATAGACTTGTCCAAACCATCACTTAAATGCAATCATGCAAACCCACTTTGGTTGGAGCGCCAAATTAACATGAAAATTGCCCCCCAAACAATGTGAATATGTAATTGTTAATTCACAATACCTTATTGAGTCTCAAGTTCAAATTCAATTTTTGTTGGCCTGTTGGGAAAAACAAAAAAGGGAAATCCCTGAAATAACGTAAGTTAAAAGTAAATGTAAACATGGAAAGGCGAAAGTTACTGTGTACATCAAACTTCTTGTATGTTGCTCCTAAGTCCTAACTCGTTCTGAATTCAAAGTTCATATTCTAAAGAGTAATGCATACTCCATAAAATATCTCCTGATGTGTTTGGGCGAATTTTCTCATGTTGATTTAATGCTTAAATAAAAATGGTTTTCATGATTTCACCTAAATCGTGGTTTGCACTAGATATACCCCCTTGGAAACTCATAAAATGAGTTCAGCATTCTCTGTGCTGGTCAGCTTGCTGTAGTGCTAAGACATTAAATAAAATGGAAAAGTTACATATTTCTACTTTGAAATATGGCATGAGTCTGCTTTTTTCAACCTAGAACACCAAAACTGTCTAAAACGCTACCTTCAAGTACCTAAACCGTCGATGCTTTATTTTCATCTCTTGGTGTGTTTCACAGAATGGTTTGATTAATGTGGCACCTATGTGGACTCTACTTACGCGTACATGCTGAATCACCTCCCAGTCAGCTATAAAAACATGTTAACCAATCGGAAAAAATAGAAAGGTTGATGGGCCCACATATCATCTTCTCACTTGCTCCCCTCTATCTCCCTTCTCCCTCCACCAAGCAGGTCTCTACCAGCCCATCGCACTTGTGCAGCTCCTCCTGGCATCGTCTCTCTCCCTGTCCTGCACTTTTGTGCTCCTTCCCTGATGCCTCTGCCTGCCTCTTCACCTCCCTCACTGCCTCTAAACTTTGTTGCCTAGCTTGCTACCACATCCGTTTGCTCGCCGCCGTTGCCTACTTCGTGCTTTGTTCCCCTCCTCCCACCTCTTCCTTTCCGTGCACCTGTTACCATCTTGCCCCGCACTGCACCTCTATGCCTACTTCCTCGCCTTCAGTTGCTTCGCCCCTGCTTCACTCTCTTTCAAGGGCCATGTCCCAGCCTCTGGCCTGCCCCTCCATGGATGTGGGTGCTTATGATGAGGATGGTTGCGTCGACGCTAGAGCAAGGGTGGCAGCAGCACCGACGTTGAAGGAGACGGAGGCCTTGATTGCCTTCTGACGGGGGAGAGGTCGGTTCAGTTGGGGTAGCTTAAATGGAGCAGGAGAGAGGAAGATTGGGTACGACAGACATATGGGCCCTTTCATTTTTTATTTGCTGATTTCTGAGAATTATCGGGTAATGTTGCAGACACGTGTCAGACACAACAGCCAAAGGTGCTTCAGGATCGGTTGATGGGGTGATACCTTGATGTTGCATTCTACACGATTTCGGAGTTCTAGGTTAAAAAAACAGACTCATGCCGTAGTTCAACTTTGAAAATGGACATTTTCCTAATAAAATTAAACAAATCTTAGGTCTGTGTGGTTAGGGGGGAGGGTCGGGGTGATAATTCTTGCGTTTCATTTTTGTTGTACTTTTCATTCTCACCAGATGATAATGTTGCTTTTACTTCGAGCTAGATTCCCTTAAGGTTCGACTTCAATGATATCATACTGATTTTATATTTATATGAAGCTGCTGATTACTCTCCAGCTTGTTGTATTCACTTGATGCTCTTTACATTTCTCCATTTGAAGAAGTCAGACTCTAGATTGACTGCATTAAATAGACTATTCACTCTTTCATCATGGTTATGGTCTTTATGTCCATGGAGACAAGCTTGATGCAACAATTCAGAAATATGGCTAGTAGTTCAGTCAATCTTCTGTCATGATAATTTTATTGATGCGGAAGCACTGGGTGCAATGTGAGGGAGTAACATTCGTGCTTGCTTGCTTTGGATTGTAATGCCATTATGTTTTGGTGGTGGTCTTAAGATCTTGTTTATTTAAATTAAGTGATAATCTTAAGTTGAAATGATCAGCTAAATGTTGAAGTGCAACTTCCTTCCTTGAGAACACAACAGTGCTTAATTATTGATATAGTCACAGTTAGCATGGGATTTCTTGTTAATTTTGTCTGAGGTTCCATATTTGCAAGACACATGTTGTATGCGGGAGGAATTTCTTAGATGCCACTGAAACGTTGGTGGTCCCTCATCAGGATTTCAAATCTTGCTGGCAATGGTTAGCTACCGGGAGCTCCTGGAAACCCAGAAGCTACCAGGATGTAGAAAACTGTACTCTTTCGAATTTGAATTCCTGGTTCCAGGTGATAACTGCATTTTAATGCATTTGAATTAGAACTTGCAATTTTTATGTATTTGAATTAGAACGTGCATTGAAGTTTGAGCTAGCAACTCATGTGACTTTTACCGGACTAGTACTAGTATGGGTCAGGGATGTCAAAACAATTTTTTGGAACCTGGACGCACACGATGTCACTAAGCCCCCCAGTGGCATATAAAGAACAGCGAAAGTTTAGTGGCATATTGGGCACTTGAATGCTTACCATTTGTTACGTTGTATAACTAGATTTTGCGTGGATCACCTCTACACGATTACGAGTTCGTAGTTCATTGGACTGTTTTTCAGGTTAGAGAAGGAAGATGGCCCTGCACATGAGAGGAAGTTCGTTTATTCTGTTCAGGTAGAAACCCAAGGTTGTACTTTTGTAACAATAGGTGATCCGATGTCAAGGGTAAAGGATGCAGAGAATTCCGCTGCGCAGAAGATGTTGGAGGTTCTATTGAAACTGTGAGATTTTTTCTTGTACATGTTCGGTTTTTTATATATTGCCATTTGTAATCTCCTTAGAAAGAAGGAAGATGGCCCTGCACATGAGAGGAAGTTCGTTTATTCTGTTCAGGTAGAAACCCAAGGTTGTACTTTTGTAACAATAGGTGATCCGATGTCAAGGGTAAAGGATGCAGAGAATTCCGCTGCGCAGAAGATGTTGGAGATTCTATTGAAACTGTGAGATTTTTTCTTGTACATGTTCGGTCTTTTATATATTGCCATTTGTAATCACCTTAGAAAGAACACATCTACGTGTACCTTCAACTGAGGGTCTGCATCGTGCCAGCTAAATTAATACCACCTCTCTTATAGTTTTTTTTAAAAGAACTTATAGTCTAATACCACCTCCCTTATAGCAAACAAACAAATAAATGAATGAATAAAAGTGTTACCTTCGTTTCAGAAATGATGGATTATAAAGCATGCAATCAAACTATTCTATCTTTGACAACTGAATATATAAAAGACAATTTAGGTTAGTTTGATATAAATGATATCATTAGAGTAGTCATGATTTTTTTAATAATTATATAAATGTAAATTTTACTAACATATTTATATAAAAATGTAACGGCTGAAATTGCATAGTGTAGACTATCCACGTAAAAAACGTCGTGTAAGACCCTGTACAATGTAGGTGCTTAGACAGGTGCTTCAGGAAAAAAACCCGATTTTTTTTGTGAGATGTGCTTAGACAGGTGCTTAGGAAGGGCAACGGAAGCAAAGTTAAGCACCCGGTGCTAGGCTGGTGCTTAGGGTGACACAGGTGACAGGTGCTTCAACCGGTGCCTAGCAAATAGTACTCTAAGAAGCACAAATAGTACTCCACACAATGCAGCGCTGCATTGGAGACAATAGGTGCTAGAGTAGGTGCTACACGAATATTAAAGCAACTTAAGCACCTATATGAAGCACTCTGCATTGTAAGTCACATATTTTTTTGGGACGCAACGCTACTCTCTCTCTTTAAGCACTGGGCTATAAGCACCCTCCATTGTACATGGCCTAAGTGGAGTAGTTGCCTCGATTGTATTTTTGGTCGGGAATGCTTTTGAGGCCTATATATGCTATGGTCGTCTTCAGTTTAAGCATCAAATTAACATATAGAATGCTCAAAATTAATTTTAGATGTCCTTTTTCAATGTTCTCTATTTAAATAGTTGATATCGGTTTGACATCATAGAAAACATGTCCTTTTTGTTTCTTTGAATACATTTTGGAATTTGACGTTGAAATAATAAAGTGGATCAACGCCGCAGTTGTCAATTCCATTCCGGTAGTCATTCAGGTTTGGCTCGTGGAATGGAGCATTCCAGTACCGGATCATTACCGCAGTTATATGTTTGGAATTTAAAAGTAAGTATTTGGAATATAAATGTAATTACGAACACCTGCTTTTCCTAGACAGGAATATGAACACTTATTTCATTTCTTTTGTCAGATTCCAGGCAATAAGGTCTTGGTTCAGGGTTAAGAACTGGATTAGGGATTTAATCATCTTCTTGAAGTAGTGGTCTTTAGTTTTACCTCTCAAAGAGAGAAAACAATACAAATTTTAGTTCATCATCCATGAAACATCTGTCTTCACTGGCCTCTCTTTAATCAAGCGGGGTCTCCCCCTTCTATAGGCAAGGACGATCCCCTTCACAAATATTACTCTGTCCCTAGGCAGTTTATAGATTTGCCCCGAGGTTTACTACATCATTCGGGGTACACTTGCTATTTCTCTCTCACCCTACCTAACATATTCGCCCAAATCTACACAGATGCTCCTCACCGGTACGGAGCACTCCTTGTGACTTGTCAGTGATCTGACCAGGCCTCCGTGGTGCCTCACTCGTTTCTTCGTGATACCATGTTTGAGTGCACCTCGCCTGAGACCTGCAGGGACCTAAGCTGTTAGACAATACAACAATCTTACCTCGGTTCTGGGAGTGCCTCGTCTCTCTACTGTGTGGAGCTCCCCTACAACAGTAGCCCCTTGCTTGCGTGCGCGGTTAGCGTGCTTCTGCCCTTGCTGGTGTTCTTTAGATTGACAGGGTCGACGCATGGTACAGGGCATGGCACCTCGCCTCCTCTTCCTCTCACTCTTCTTTCTGTTTTGCTTTCTCTTCCTATATTTTTGCTTATCATTTTTCTTTTATTACATGTTTTACACAATTCCCATTTTTATTATCCCATTTACTCTCCCCCAATGAGGCTACTGTAAAATATTTACTCATGGGTGGGGCAAGATTTTCTATTCTGGTTCATGGTTTCTGTTGGCTATATGGTTCATCTGAGGGGGAGTGTCGGGACCCAAAATCCATAATAGAGAATCTTAAGTGAAATCATCTGCTAAGTCGAATGTTAATCCCGACCTAAACCATTAGGCATAAATTTCAAGAGGAGTGGAGTGATATGGCTTTGAACAGCCCGAGACGTCAACCTCAGACTTGCTCCGGCAAACTAATGCCCAGATTAAGTAGGGTGATATGGTCTCCTCACACTTCTTACTGAGCCGGAACATCAATCTCAAACTCGTCCCGGCAAATGAATGCTCGGCTGGAGTAGGATGATATAGTTCCCAAACTCCTAGTGGAAGAGTCACTTCACAGAGATGATTAAACATAACAATTCTATGATATAGACCCTGAAACCCTACCCGCACTATGTGCTCATACACGCAAGGCACATGAGGAAGGTGAGAACAAACAAGTATCATAACAGCAACTCTACGACTGAAATTGTAATAATACTAGTTGTTCTTAAAACTTAACAACATAATTCACACAAGGAGTTCATTACATAGCGAAAAGTTTAATATGGCTAAGAAGCTGAAAAGTAGGACCAAAAGATGGTAGCAAAACAAACTAAGCTACCGAACCTTGGGCAAGACCACTGCCTAGGATTCCCAACGACTAGTCATCGTGGGTGTCGATCTCTACGTAGAAACCATCCGTTGAGGGGATGATTTCCTCAGCACAAAATTATCAACAACTGCAAGATGAGTACAAAAATTGTACTCCGCAAGACTTACAAGGAAAATTAGTAATAGATGTAACCGGTATCAATAAAGGGGTAATTGTGGACTATTTTGCGGAAAGCTGATTATTCTTTTGACAATACTCTTTAAGTAGAATGAAATTGACTACCAGATTACTTTTAAAGGAGACGAGTCAAATCTCACAATGAACTCTATTGCAGAACACCATACACTTAACCCTCGATTATTCCTCAACCACCAGGGAGGAAATAATCGTTAACTTCTTAACCTTAGAGTTGGCATGTTTTAAAGTATCATTGTAGTTGTCTAATTCGATGCAGGTAATCACCAAGTTGTCCATAACCGCGGACACGGCTATTCGAATAGTTCAAACCTTGCAGGGGTGTACATCTTTATCTACATGTATCGATCGATTCTTAATGTTAGGCCAGAGACACACTTCACGAGGTGTGTTAGCAGAGTGTGATCGAACACGACCTTTACAATGTTTTTGACTTAAGTATGAGCCACCCTAATGGGCTAATCCGTGTACACCAGTCCAGCCGGTATCCCGACATGGTCCTAAAAGTTGTAGCCCTTACACCTATATTGAGGCACCACATCACATCATTTTTCACTCACCCAATAAATGGAAACGGCAAACTATGCAGCTCATAACTTAAGTCTAGAAAAATTATTCAGTCGTGGGCGGCCCATTATACCACCCGTGTAGAAGTACGCAAATCTTGGATCAATATACACCAGGAACCAGTGCTTGTGGGAAAACGAGACAACCCACCATGCTCCCAGCCATGGCCTCTCGTTTAACCTGATAATGATTAGTCAAGTTCATTAGTTAACTTCCAGTGAACACTCACCTACCATTTAACCCATCCATGATGCGTTGGTTTGTCTGCCATCCAAGGAATTACGACTTTTACATGTCTGAGCATGTCTAAGCATAATTAACAACATAAGTAGTACAGAGGTGTTAACTACACTATTCTAGTTAGGTTGGGTGTGGTGGTGTTGATCGGGCAACAAAGTAAGTTTATGCAAAGAATAAGGTTAATACTTAACGGAAGTATAATTTGAACACATGCGATAATGGATTTGAAAACAAATAATACTTTGCAAGTAGTAGGGCGATCGCAATATGTTCAAAGGGGTTGCTTGCCTTGTTGCTCGGCAACGAGATCTTGCTCTTGCTCGGGATTAAATGCTTCGGAATCTTCTGGCTCTATCGTGAAAAACTAAAACACCGGAAAAAGGTACAATAATAAATATCAAAATGGTGAACATCGGCATGATATGAAATGTATGTCATGGCATAGAGGATTCAAAATAAAGACTAATGCAAGTGGAATCAATTTAATCGGAGTCCAGACGCTCGAGATATCGCGATCCGACGATCTCCGGCTAATCGGGAAACCCTAATTTGAGTTTTAGCCAATTACATTTTTCCTAGCATGCAAACATGTATGAAAATGACATATTTGGGTAGATCTCATTTTTCTAAACATTTTGATATATTATTTGTATTTTCTGATTAAAAACGGATTTACTATGATTTTTCTAAGATTTAATCAATTTAATACCTTTTTATATTTTCTCAGTAAATAAAAATAATATTAAATAATAAATATTTTTATTACCGAAATCATAATTAGCCATAGTCACTGACAATGGGCCCCAAAGTCAACTCTGGTCAAATTGACTCGGGTCAATGACAGGTGGGGCCCACTGTCATAGATTTCCATTCTCTTTACTCTTTTTGTTTAAAATCTACCGTGTGGTTGTCATAGGCACAAATTCAATTTGAGCTAAACAACGCATTAAATGCACATTAATCACAGTCATTAATTACTTAACCAATATTAATTTTTAATCATCAGTTTAGACATTAATTATGTCGAATTAGCATTAATATGTCAGAACAGTTAATTATCAGATAAACCAGTTAATGATAGTACTTAATCATTAATGGTGTCGAAATATTCAATAAACAGAGATTAATATGTCTTAGTGACATATATTCCGGTCATTAAGGACTGTACCTCGGCAATTAATGCCGGTCAATTGGGTCGGGACTGTTGGCTTGATGCCGTCACTAGCAGCAGGCTAAACGGGAAGCGGCAGCGCAGCTTACCGGAGTGGCGGCCGAGGGCAGGGGCTAGCGCGGCGGGTGGCTTCTGCGGTTGCGGCTCTGGCACGAGGTGAAGTGGGGGGTGGTCGTGCGAGCTCGGGCGGCGGGAAGAGGAGGCTCGGGCAACTGAGCTTCGGGTAGGGAGACGGTGAGCACGGCGGCATGGGAAGGGCTTCGGCGGCTACGAGCTTGGCTCGGTAGTGGGGAAAAGGAGAGGCGGCGGAGAGGCGCATGGGAGAGAGGAGGGCAGCCAGGAGAGAGAAAATGGGGAAGAGAGGAGGGGGCCCTGCTCGGAGATAAGAGGGAGGAGGCGGTGCTCGGGCCGAAGCAGGAGGTGGCCGAGGGGCATGGGGAGCTTGCCACGGTAGCAGCGGCGAGCTGTTGCGTGAGCAGCTTGTGGTTGCGGGATAAGGACGGGGCGACGACGGGGTGGATAAGGAGAAGAAGGGTGGGAGGGGGGGTGAGGCAGGCCGCACGGGAGGGAGTGGGCCGGGAACGGGCCAGGCCAGTGGGGGAAAAGAAGGCTGGGCCACTGACCCAGTCGAGGGGGGGGGAGGGAACGAAATGGACCCTAGAGGGCCCATCCGGGAGGGGGAGAGGGTTTAATTTTTGTTTTTGTTTTTCTATTTCTTTTAGTTTTTGCTTTATTCTTTTATACCCATCCAAGGATCTTTTAAAAATCTAAATGTTTCTCCCTAAGTTTAAGAAAATATGCTGAACCATTTAAAAACCTTTCACATAATATTTTTCTTCGAGACTTTTGAAAACAAAAATGGGTGTTCGTAATTTGATTCATTTAGCCAATTAGGGTTGAAGTCTTTTCTCGGTAATTCAAAATTTTAAAATTCTTCTCAATTTTAGGATTATGCACATGCCATGATGCACATAAAACATGATTAAAGATTTAGGGGGATGTTAAAGGGGGCGGGGGAGATTGAGCTTCATGAAATTGTGAATGGTCTTATTAATGCACAAATGTGTAACTCCCCAGTAATTTCAATTGCACTTATATCTCTTTTATTGGCACTGAAATGACGTCTCCTCGACTTTCGGGCCCTCTGGGCTATATATACAGCCAGGACCCTCCCCTTCCTTTCTATTCTCTCCACGACTGCCGCCTCTCTGTCCTAGCCTCTCTCCATCTCGCCCCCGATCACCTTCACAGCACTCGAAGCCAAGCAGAGTTTCCCCTTTCTCTCCTAAGATTTAGTCTCCTCACTGGGTGGCCTTCAAGTGTCTATTAGACGACATTGCTCTTCAACACGAAGCCGAGGTACGTTTCCGTCTGTCTATTTGCGCTGTTTGGTTAGTGCCCGCCGTCCTGACTGTTTGATCCCTCCACAAGCAACCATGTCTACCAGTAAGCAGCTTGCCACGCCGAAGCATAAAAGGAAGAATACTACTTAGGAGAAGATCTTCTACTTGCGTTGGCTTGGGACCTCACACACCACTGCGGCCACTCTGGTGCACCTGCAAGACGCCGGATGTTCCCCCTAGGAGGCACAGAGCACGGTCCTATCTTTCCGGAGGCGGGGAGCGCGTGAGGTGTCCCCCCGAAGGGACACATATTGGTTTTTGCATCGGAATTCAATGTAGGCCTCACATTCCCAGCCACCCCTATCATGCAGAAAGTCTTGGACCACTTTGGTCTGGAGATCTCAGACCTTAATCCCACTGCAATTGCTCGCATGGCGATCTTCAAGTAGGCTACCAGCACAATGCTCATGACGAGCTCGACCGCAAGCTTTGCCTATTTCCATGAGCTAGTCTTGACACACATGGTTCTTCACAGCGGGGGCGCATTCCTTGTTCAGCTCGGTGAGCTTCCGAGCGAACCACCGAGCCAAGGTCGTCTACGTACCTTGCCATGGCACTCAAGAACAAGTGGAAAAACTGGTGCAAAGAGTGTTTTGCTACCGCATGGGCGACCTAGGTTTCTCTGGGCATAAGGGACCCCCAGGTACATTCCTCGTCAGTTGGTGATGACTGACAGTGGAGATGGTGTGCTGCGACGCCTTAGGATAGATGAGCCACGACTTGGTAGAAGAGTTCATTCTGTTGTGCGTCTGGCCCCTCTTGATGGGGTGGAACCCGAAAGCGCTACTCCTTCCTGAAGGCAAGCCCCTCGGGCCCTGTGACTCCTATGCCTACGAGCCCGCCGAAGGTAGCGCAATTTTCTCTTCACAGCTCGTCTGTTTTTTGACTCTTTGGCCTACTCACCATGCCTTTCTACCTCTTTACAAGGTACGGCCTTCGTTGTACGGAGGAGGAGGCCACTGCTATACTAGGGTGCTTTCCCATGTCTGAGTGCCATTTGGTGGTGCAGCTAGTCAGCGGGCACCAGAACCGTGCTTGTGAGCTCTTTAATGGGATGTGCCACCTTGCACCGAAGTCAGTTCAACTGAAGAGTCACGGGCCGGATAGAAGAGGGAGCGCGCCGCATTCCCTTTGAGGAAAGGAAAGAGCAAATCGTGTTTCGAAGCCAGGCTGCACGACCACTCCGACGACGACGTTAGCGAGCACCATGAGTTTTTCGTGCGGAGCAAGGTCGACATTGAGGAGACGGTAGAAGACATCAGGGAGTTGGGCGACAAGGGGTCTGAGGCACAATCAAACACCGAGGACGACCGTGGTAGGAGCCAAAGTGGACACCGCGAAGGGGTCTCCTCGGATCGGACCGGGAGTTGGGAAAGGCCCCATGGCTAGACTCCCTCGAGGGTTCTATTCCACTGCCATGACGGATAGACTCCCATCCTTCTTGGATTACTCATCTTCTTCATCCGACGTGCACCTCTACAAGCGCACTGAGGATGTGCCTAGCCACACTGCCGTGGTGTAAAGCCCACTTGGCCGTGCCGCCTACCTTGAAGGCGCAAGTCCCTTTGCCATCGTCTCCATGTGCACTCGCTGACATGGCGAAGGCCAAGATGGTCGTCACGCGTGCCCATGTCCTCTTCCCTCATATCACTCTCGGGTCGCCTCGCGCCAGGATTCTTCGCTGTCTTCACTTCAGAGCTAGAGTTCGCGAGCCAAGTCAGTTACGGATCGCCGGCGACAGGCTATCTGTGAGCTTCAAGGGACTATATGTCACGCGAATCGGCGCAGCCTCTCGAGCCGCCGCCTTGGAGGTTTGACCTTTTAAGCTTTGAGATCCTAGGCTTCTTTGTCCTTTGTTTCCATCACTCTCCGTACGACTCCATTGCTAACTTCGCTTGTATTCTGGTACAGTATATGTTCGTTACGGAGAGGCTATCGGCTTTGGAGGACAAAGTGGCCGAGGGGGAGGCTCGCCTGAACGCGGAGTGGAATAAAGCAACCGAGGCTTACTCCCACCTAGTCGCCGAGAGGAAGAGTGCTGTCGAGGCCGAAGCTCTTTTGGCCATCAAGAAGGGCAAAGCGACTGAGGCCGAGGCTCATATGACTGTGCGAAGACATTGAGATGCTACGGGAGTGCCTTGGGCGGTTTGCCGAGCAAGAAGCAAGATCCAGAATCTTGTACGTCCCCTGTGCAACACAACCCACTTGGTCAGCTCTGTAGTCAAACTCGACATAGAAGACTTCGACTACACTGATGCGGAGATGATGACCACCAATAGGTCACTTGGGCAACCAATATCTGCCGGGACGCTCACGAGCAGTGTTTCACCTTCGCACAGGAAAACACGCGAGCTGCAATCAAGCTGTTCCTCAGCTGTAATTACTTGGCTACCCAAGTTGAGCCGAACATCTTCTCGGCCGAAGGCTACGTGGCCCCGAAAACTGCCAAGGTCATCGTCGTTGGGGATAAATTCAAGGGCGAAGTGGACGCCTTCTTGGGTTGAGTTTGGAATATACACACGAAGGGTGTTAAGTATGTCGAGGGGCTTTGGAAATCTCGGGCGGCATCCATCACCCATGCGAGTGCCCAAGCTGCTAAGGGCACTTCGAGTAGCGCTCCCGCAGAGTTGTCGCAATGCCCCAAGGTTTATCCGCACCTCCTCACCTTTTACTTCAGATCATATTCTGAGGGTGGCTCGTCTCCTAGATTTCTATTTTGTCTTTTGAACTTGTAGCTGCGTCGACTCTACCTCGTCATCGACGTGGATTTCATATTTTGACGTTGTCAGAGTTTTGCTAAGGTGCATGTGTTTGCTTATGACGTGATGTTATTCTCTACTTTTCTTTTTCATGCTATGATGTGCATTATCTTTGCCATGCTTCTTGCAGAACTTGGTCTTGCGGTGTAAATTATCTGTTGGGTGACAGCGCACGCAACCCCTTGTTGCGACGTCCTGCAAGCATTGCTCACTCTTCGGAGTTCATGTGCCAGGCAAAATTTCGATGTTGTAGTTAACAAAGAGGCGAAGAAGCACTCCCCGATTATCAATGTGGCAAACAAGCTACTTCTTTTAGCATTTGCCGTGAATATAGCCCAATATACCTAAGTGCGGCATGTTGCCACGTCTTCCCACCTTTCTTCTGAGTGTCGTTTTCATTTAGAACACTCATGCGTGGCATGTCATCACGCCCTTCTGTCCCATGCTTAGATATGGGTTGTATTTGTCTTATGTAATAACTTGATGGTACTTCGTACCATATTCCCCTCCGAAAAAACAGTGACCATGTTACAAACAAGGTCGCTTGGGGTTTGTTGTAACATTGCCATGTTTATTGAATAAGAATGTAGATATTCTCCTGCTGTTTCGTTATCAATCAAGTTAGTTTTGGTCAGTCTTTTGAAAGAATCTGGCACCTCATAGGTCCTCGCTTTGTTATGATCCTTGGTGACACGTTTGTATGAGTTATGATAAGGGTGTTGCAATGACATAGGTACATCGTCTATTGAGTTTCAGAGGGCTCGACGGTAGGGGGAAGCAGCCTACATGGTTTAGCATCCTCGCAGAGCAAAGTATTAAAATTGGACGTATCTCGCCTTGATCTCTCCCTTGATCGAAGTATTAACACTAGACGTTCCCGCGACATGGTAGACATCACAGCGACATTGCTGCTGCCCATTAGCTTTCTTGACTTCTTGCTCATGCATGGTCGCACCCGCGCGCCTCTTCTCCACGCAGAATTTTCCCTTCCTCAACTCGAGCATACACTTCAATTATGTCACAGAGCTATTCGACCCGGCTCGGCCTCTTCCTTTCTAGTTTGTTAGCTAGTGCTTCATTGCTGATTCCTCGGCACATAGCCTTACATATGGTCTGCTTAGTAACAACATTGACCTAGCATTGGACCTCGAAGAAACTCCTTTGGAAAGCTCGAATGGTCTCACCGGGGGGTTGCCGAAGGTTGCTGAGGTCTATGGACGTCATCTCCTTGTTTCAGTATCCCTAGAAATGACCATGCAGTTTGTCGCGAAGTTATTCCCACGAGTACACTGTGCGAGGTTCCAGGTCGAGGTACCAAGCCTGCGTGATACCGGTGAGTGCGAGGAGCAAGCTCTTGGCCATGATTGCCTCCCCTCCACCGGCCACCATCATAGCGGCTTCGTACGTCCTAGTATGCTGGATTGGATTGGTGGTGTCGGAGTACTTGGGCAAATTGACAGGTTCGAACGTCTTCGGAAACAGGACAGCCTTAAGGCTCGGACTTAGCAGGCTCACCATGCTTGTGAGGTTGATGAATTTTGGAACTCGTCACTATGTCTCAATGGCGGGCGATAGAGAGCGAGGAGGTGGGTAGATGGCATGGGATGGAACCAGGTCGATGTGAGCCTTCCCCAAATGTTGCCGCAGATGAAGAGCCCCTTAAGCACTTGAGCCCACTTTGCCGCAGACTTTCTCGGAGGCGCACCGCTTCCTATTCCAGTGGAGATGGAGGCATCACCGCCCGCACCCGAGCGTCATTTTAATCCCGGAGTAGGTCACTCGCAACTGGGTCATTGCAGCGGATTCCTTCACATGTCGCTGCGCATACTTCGCCTTGCTGACGAGGAAGCTCCTTAGTCACACGAACCTCTGGTAGTGGTGGTGCTGCAAAAGCTCACGTAATATCAAGTTGTGTACAATAGAGGCCGGCGATTTGCTGAGCTTGCAAGGTGGTCCGGAGCACCTCGAGTTCTGTTGCTCGCAGGTGCATCTGCGTCGCCTCCGCCCGACTCATAGCCTTCACTTCTTGGCGACGCAGATCCTCCACCTTGGTCGCCGGGCTCAGTGTGGACACACCTCCCTCCGCTCCAGCGGGAGACAGTTGAACTCCTACATCCTCAAGGCTGGCATGTCGCTCGGTGCCTATCACGGGGCGAGTTTTAATCCTGTTTGGCTCCCTGTACATGGCCCTCGGATCAGCGCCGGCTCCAGGTGAAGCAATGCCGCCTCCCATCGCCTCTGCACTGGCGTGTTCCCCTTGATAGTCGGTATCTCGCATAGGGACCTGGTCTCGAGTAGGAGGGTCCGAGAGAACTTCCTCCAGCGCCTTTCGCTTGGCACCTATAGAGCTCTTCTTCACTCGAGGCGCCATGCTAATGTGGTAGGGTGAAAGTGGCTCGCTAAGCTGTGACCTCTAGCTTCGTCCCCACGGTCGGTGCCAACTATTGACGGGTGCTCTCTCGGACAGTGATTTTTCGCTACCCAGGTTTGGATGTGGAACCAATCCCCGAGGGAACTCGCTGGACCTAGCTGAACACTCGCCACTGTCTCCCGAACCCTTTTATAAAGAAAACAACCGATAATAATACTGAGCTTTCTTTGTATAACTGGCCTCTCTTTAACCAGGTGGGGTCTCCACCTTTTATAGGCAAGGACAACCCCCTTGTATAAATAACAACTCTGCCCTGAGGCTTACTGCATCATTCGGGATAAACATGCTATTCCCTCTCACTCCTACCTAACATATTCGTCTGCATCTGCAACCTCGGTGGTACGGGATACTCGCTGGTACGGAGCACTCCTTGTTACTCGTCAGTGATCCAATCGAGTGCACCCCACCCAGGCCTCCGTGGTGCCTCATTCGGTTCTTCGTGATACCATTTGAGCGCACCTCGCCTAGGCACACCTCGCTCGGGGCCCGCATCATCTCGCCTGGGTGCACCTCGACTGAGACCTACAACAAGATCGATATATACAAGTTATAAAATGTACAAATCACAATATTAAGTAACCCAAACATGACATTCACATCATATTTCAATTCACAAATGAATTATGAAATAGATAGAATTCAACGATTAAGTAAATATGTCGATTCACAAGTATATCGCATTACAATGACATCATTCATCGTTTTCCTCAAGAAAGAAAATTTAGTTTGAAAGATGACGAAAACATAACCTCAGACTATAGCCACTAAGAGGTAATACTTGTGCAGTAAAGCAAGTTCTTGTAAAATGAGTTATGGATTTAGACAAATCCTTAATAGTTTTTACATGAACTGTTTCACTGCACAATTATTAGTGGTCATTTTCATCATTAGCATAAACCTTCTCCTAAACGACTCTATATGCACGACCAATTACAAACAGATAGATTGCAATCGCCCAACGAGTGCGATGTCTGCACCGCGAGCCTTGGTTTCTACATCAAGCAAGCCTTGCGGTGAAGGCATAACACTTATTGGGAGGGGGATCGCGTGTAGTTCTCCTTGATGTTGTGGAATTTATTATTGACAATTGGTGAAGATATTAAATCGGTGAGAAGAAGATACCTCAGATTCTAACTTTTGAAAGAATGCCTCAGAATAATAGTTACCCATTTAAATAATTGCACATCGATCCACAAGGGTTCAGTGGTGTAGGGTCTTGGGTTAGGGTTAATGCAATTTTAACTTTAATGGGTCTTTTCATCATTGGCATAATCAAGGAGGCACAAATTTTTTATAACACTTGACAAAAGATTAAGCAAAAATTGAGCAAACTACTCGTTGGCAAAACTTGTACCACATCAAGTGGTTGTATAAAATAAATCCCTTCTGAGGTGTTCATCTCACGTGAGAACAATCAGTCATTCTCACATGAAATGGACACCCTGGAATAGATTGATTTCATAGAACCGTCTGATATGATAGAAATTTTAGACTATGAACCACTGATTGCATATCATAGGCCTCAGGTTCTACCTTGCTCTTAATATATATAATGTGTGCTCGTTTTTCTAGGATGATGTAAAGATTTCTAGTCGTTCCTCACCTCATACTGGAAAAGAGATAGCAAAGTCTAATTATCATTGGGCTAATCATGTAAAAAACTTATACCACATCACATATTTATGTCAAATAAATCCTTTCTAATATGTCCATCTCATGTGAGAACGACCAATCATTCTCAAATGAAATGGACTCGTTAGAACGAAATTTCATAGTACCTTCTAAAATGGTATAAATTTTACACCCTAATTAATAGTAGTAAAGAAGTATTAAACTTGAAAATAGGCTAATTTTGTATTTATCATTCATGCGTAAATAACAATCATCAATATATCATAAATTGTCATCAATTCATCAAAATATTGAATTGCATAGCAAAATACAGAAGTTAGCCTACAGTAGTGAGATACATAACAAACATGAGACTTTGATAAACAATAGTAACATATGAATGTAACATGCACATAGTTTGAGCCACAGTTGATAAGTTATTTACCAAATTTTATAACACGTTTCTAATTTCTACCACAATTGAGAAGTCACCCAAATTTTACATTTTTCTTTCACCATGCATTTTAATGTCATAGACATTACCATACGAATCTAATTTCATCCATCTAACTTGACATAGTATGATCATTATCACATTCAACAATATGATCATAATCTAACTGAAAAACAGAAAGGGAGATAGGGGCTTAGCTTCGTCGGTGAGGGGAGGAGGAAGGCTGCCAGTGTCGAGAGTGAGGAGGGCGGCGGCCGGCATCCAGGGCGAGGAGGACATCGCAGCCAGCGTCGATGGAGGAGGCAGCGGCGTGGTCTCATTCAATGGAAGGCGGCAACGGCATGGGTTCAATCGTTGGAGGAGGCGGTAGCATGTGCGGGCCTCCTCCTCCTCCTACCCCTCATCCTCCTCCTCCTCTGGCACGCGACACGGCGAGCACGACCGGATCTCCTCTCGGATCCAGCTGGCCCCCTCCTCCTCCTCCTCCTCCCCCCCACCCTCTCTCCCTCCTACTCTTGGATCCAGCCGGCGTGGATCCTGCTGTCGTCATTGCGAAGGAGGTGGCACCGTCGTCGGATGGGGATTGTGGCATGGAATTAGGGATTTTAAGGGGGTTAGGGCTCGTGGCTAGGCGATGAGGGGGTTATGTACAAGACACATCACAGACGGGTGGGGAAACGACCCATTTGTTATGACTCTTTCACAGAACACAGCAAGCAGAACAAAAGAACCAGAATATGTAGAAACAGGACATACATGACAATGAAATCAATTTGAGCATCAATAGGAGAACAAAAACAAAACACATGCAATCATTTGAGCATCAATGGCTTTGCAATCAAGTATTTAAGCATTGATAGCCTTGCAATCAAGTATTTAAACATCAATGAAATTGCAATCAAGTATTTAAGCATGAAAAAATCTATTTACATAGAAATGATATATAGAAGCCAATTATATCATCCAAGTTGCTGAAATACTTTTGCTCTAAAGGTCCTCCTCTTGATCATGATCGTTGTGTAAGTAGAGAGCTTCCTCATCATGTTGATCTTCGTCCATGTCATCCAAAACCCTGTCGAGAGGCTCCTCACCGAATTGGTTGTCATGATCTTCATCCACGACATCCTCAACTGCTAGAATGCTCCTTTTCCATTCTTGACTACATGGACCTTCGGTTTTGTGGGGTCGATTAACGAACATCTTGCTTGGGTAGGACAAACGACTTGTCTTGTTACCCAACACTTTCGAGATCAATAGTTGTGAAGCCATACTTATCGACCTTCACATCTCTAAGCCTAACCCAATAGCATTTAAATAGGGGGACCTTGAAATGTACGTGGTCGAGCTCCCAAATCTCCTCTAAGAAACCATGTAGTTGTCCTTTGTGCCATTGGTATTCAAGGCTTCTATGCAGAAGCCACTGTTCTAGTATGCGTTCTTTGAATCCCAAGCCTTTGAATGAAATGTGTACCTATTTATCTCATATTCTTGGCATGTCATGACTATAAATGTTGGCTCCCTTGCTAGCCATGTCAGCGTGTCATCAACAACTGCCAGTCGGTCCATGGACCAATGCCCTGTGTTGTGCATTTTCATGATCCAATTATCTGTTACTTTCAAATTCTTTTGCCGTAGCATTTCAACATGCTCTTCGATGTATAAAGACACCATAGCCATGTGTTGCAGGACTGTGAAATGGGCTAAAGTATGGTCGTGCTTAGTAGGAAGGATTGTTCTCTTTCTGAGTGTCCTTTGACCCTCGAGCCTCCCCTTGTGCTAAGATCGAGCTACACCTATCGGTTGCTTAGGCACATGAGACATATAGTTCACACATAACTCAACAACCTCTTCATATGCATAGCCTTCGATCATGCTATCCTCCGTTTGAGATTCGTTACGCACATAATGCTTCAGAATTCCTATGTATCTCTCGAACGGGTACATGCTCCGTAGGAACTTGGGCCTGCACATCAATATCTCATTCACAAGGTGAACAATGAGATGGACCATGATATCTAGAAACGACAAAGGAAAATACATCTCCATTTGACATAGTATCATCACCACCTCTTCTTGGAGAACTTTTACGCGTAGAGGATCAATAATCTTCTGAGAAATTAGATTGAAGAAGGTACATCGACTCATGATTATGTCTCAGACTTTTGGCAGCAGAGTCCCTTTAATTGCTATAGGGAGGATTTGTGTCTGGCAATCGTGAAACTTCATGCCGATTAATTTCAAATCTTTCATTGAAACAAGCATGAAGGAACTCACATAATGCTTTCCTATCCTTAAGGGCCAGCGAGTGACTAGTTGGTGGAAGCCTGACTCAGCCTTTACCCTTTTCTTCTTGTGCTAACTCAAGTCTGATGCCCATTTCTACCATGTCAAGCCATCCTTTGTTTTTCTCAGAATAAGAGACCGATAAGGCTTTCACATACATTCTTCTCTATGTGCATTAGATCAATGCAGTGACACACATGTAGGTTAGGCCAGTAAGGTAAGTCCCAAAAGATTGATTTCTTCTTCCAGATGCCCTCTCTCGGTTTTTGTCCCTTCCCGAACCCAACAGTAATTTCTTCGACAATATCATAGATTTCATGGCTGGTTTTTAGTTTTAGATGTGTACCGTGGTCCTCTAGTTCGTTGAAGGCCTTCTTCTTCTTTCAGTAGACGTGTTTTCTCGGAAGGAACCTACGGTGCTCCATGTACATGGTTTTGTGACAGTTGTTCAACTACAAACTTGAGGTTTCATCCAGGCATTTGACGCAACCATGGGATCCTTTTACAGTCTGGCTACACATGTTACAATAGGCGGGATAATCATGTATGGTGCATTACAACGAGGCCCAAAGAGTGAATTCCTCTCGTTTGTAAGCATCCTAGATAGTAACCCCTTCTATCCACATTGTTTCTAATTCTTCCTTAACTAGTGCTAGATAAACATCGATGTTGTTCCCAGGTTGATTCGGTCCTTAGATAAGTACCGATAGCATGATGTACTTCCGCTTCATACACAACCAAGGAGGAATGTTGTACATACAAAGAAGCATATGCCAAGTACTGTGTTAGGTGCTCAGTACCGAAAGGATTCACTCCATTGGTACTCATTCCTAACCTTATATTCCTCGGCTTCATACCGAAACGTGGGTGCAACCTATCAATGGTTCTCCACTAAACTGCATCGGCAAGGTGTCATAATTTCCATCGTCCTTACTCATCTGAGTGCCAATGGAGCAATTTCGTTGTCTTTTGGTTCGTGAACATACGTTTCAGATGAGGAATGATAGGTAGATGCCACGCTACCTTAGCTGGAGGTCCTTTCACTGCCTGCTCATCATTGATGTCACCATCATCTTTGTTCTAATTCTTGCATTGACATGCCTTACACACAGGACATCAACGCATGTCCACATACTCATTACGAAATAGGATACAGTCATTCTGACAGGCATGTATCTTTTCTAGTTCCAATCCTAGGGGACAGAGAACCTTCTTATCTTTGTACGTGCTTGTGGGCAACACATTACCTACAGGAAGCATGTCCTCGAAGAGAAGTAACAACGCCATGAAACTCTTGTCAGACCAACCGCTGCTTGCCTTCAGTTTCTACAATTCATGCATGGATGACAATCGTGTGTATTTTGGCTTGCATCCCACCTATAAAGGTTTCTCCGCATCCTCGATCAGGCTCAGAAATTGAGCGTACTCCTCCCACCAAGGTCGTTCCCTTCTACATCCTGCAACATTTGGTCTAGGTCATTGCTGTCATTGGGAAGCATATCCTCATCACCCATATCAAAGTCGGATTCATATTTGATGACATCTAGTATATCGTTGACTTCATTGACTTCCTGTTCTTCACCGTGATGAGTCCAATGTGTGTAATTCCCCATGAAACCTCTTCAAATAAAGTGTCCCAGGATCTAGTGTGGATGCTTATACCTCTCATTCTTGCAGTCAATGTATGGAAAAAAATAAATTCCACACTCTTTCTGAACTTATCATCCGAGGCGGCTCTTATGAATTTAGACACACCCATCAAGAACCCTGGGTCCACATGATTGTCACCGTACATCCAACTTCAATCCATCTACATAAACATTAAATTCCTAAGCATGCCACCATATAGGAAACACTAACCTACATAACCTATGAGCTATAGAAGATGAGAGGGAATGCCCCATACAAGAAGAAGAAGGGATGAGCTAGAGGGAAACACTAATTATTCACCTTGAGGTAGCAGCAGCCTCAAACTTGTCTCAAAATCGCAGGAGCAGTTCACGATAGAGATGAGCTATAGGTCATCTAAACAGATAAAGGCTCACTCTGTATCTAAAAGGTAAGACTCAACATAGACGTGCATCCACTTATGCAGTATGTGATAACATGTCTCAGGAGGGCAGATACCTACGTGTCTATGTTGGAAAACCCATCACAAATGGGCTGATACCTGCGTGTCTGTGTTGTCATCACACATTACAGACAGGCCACGAGATAGTCCGTCTGTGATGACTCATCACAGACGGGCCAAGTAAGCACCCGTCTGTGATGACTATCCAGGATCCACTAGTCGTCTCTCGAATAAGTTATGATAGACAATTTGTTTTCTAGAGCATCTGTGATGTTGTTATCACAGACGTATGCCCTTTACTCGTCTGTGATGTGATGTCTACTATTAGGATTTCTATAGTAGTGGCAGCGTTTGAAGTTTGCATCCGTTAAAAAAGAGTTTAAAATCGCTTCTTTACTAATAGAAACACATAACAGATATATCAAACCACGTGGGAATTGTAGGAGATCTATTTCAATGTATTTTGTGAGTTAATATTAAACCTGGTTTGCCAAATAGGACACTAGTTTTTCCATCGCTATTTTTCCACAACTACTTATGAAATAAGTTCAGCACAATACAGTTTAGCAACCACAAACTGTATTCAAATTAAAGAGAAACCATTCAATTTAAAAGAAAAATATGATGTATAATATTTATTGATGTGGATTTAATAATTAAAAGTAAACATTTCAAATGAATATTGAAAAAACTGGACAGTTACACATCGAGAACTGCCTACGATAACAAAGACATCATAGGTGGTTCTCAGAACCGCCTGCAATGTGGTGACATCACAAGAATCATCTGTGATAACCCCCTTTATATTACTATATAGGGATTTTTGTATCAGTCCACTCCCAAAAACCACAAGTCAGAGATTCTGTTGTGCCCAAGCCCTAGTGACACCGGTAGGCTATCCACGTGTAGGTCGCCGCAGTCGTCGCCCTACTTCACTGCCGCCATTGTCGTCCCGCTTCATTGCCGCCGCCTCCTCCTCGAGCCCGAGCCGCCTCCGGAGGTAAGACTTCACTTAGGAAATATTGGAGATATACATATATGCTTTATTTATGAACATTGAACAATTATCAAAAATTTCATATATGTATATCTCCAATGTTGTACAATTTTGTTCTGATTATGTCTATTTTTGCTAATTTTCTTTTCTTTGCTTAGCGTTCGATAAATAGGATCATTAGGATGTCATCTATATTTATTTATATTAGTGTTGATTAAATATGGACCTTTAACAAGATGTCGTCTCCTGATCCCGTGCCTTCCCGGTCAGCTTCTGGTGCAATTTTGACGCATTCGGGAGCATGACAAAACCCAGATGCGCTCCAAGAGGACCTCGTCAAAGGCAAAGGGCCAATTCCCTATAACAGAGGTAGGTCCTTCTAGGGCACCGATCATGCCGGATGAAAATGTGGCGAAATGGAGAACTACATGCAGGATTGCCGCATGGACACGGGTGTCATTGACATTAGAATCTTGGAAGAAGGTAGACAATGATCTTCATCAAGTTCTAGTTGATGATATCAACGGTCACTTTGTCATAGAGCCACGACCAAAGTGGCTAATAAAACATGGAAAGAGTTTAAGTTTAATCTCCATGGGGACTTCATCGCAAAGCACGAGGAGTCGTTCAACATCCACTAAAAGATAGATCAAGAGATGTGGGCTCAATTTAAGGAGACGAGGGAAAAAGAAAATTCAAGGCCAAGAGTGCAACGGCGAAGGTGCTCGCGGTCAAGAACACCTACCATCATAGAGTAGGTAGTTTTGGGTTTGCACCCAAAGTGCAAAAATGGATGGACGAGGATAGGGCACACCTTAATGACTGGCTCCTACCATTTCCCAACATTGTCGGACGGCATGCAAGAAATTGATTGTACGTGAGGAGGAGTCCAGGTGTGACGTCTTCTTACATGAACTCTTTCACAAGTCAAGCAACCCAGGAAGTTATATTCCAAATTGGTAAGATGTCGATTAACATACCTGGTTTATAATATATCCATCACCTCATTACAAGGTTTATTAACTTGATCTCCTATTTCAGGAAAACCATTCCACAATATCCTCCCCTAGAAAATTCTAAAGAGAGAAAGATATACTAACCCAGGTCCCATCAGGACCAAGGAGCATCCAGGCCACATGAGGGGAATATGTGTCTACACTACCTAGATAGATGGATTCCCTGATGAATTGCATCGATATAGGAATGCCAAAGCCGAACACGAAGCAAGAGAAAGAGCTGCTCTTACAGAAAGAAATCACCGCCACAGTGGAATCGAGGGTGATGCTCATATAAGAGCCCTAGAGAAAATGGTGGTCATGAGCTCGCGAGGTGACATTCAGTTGCAAAGTAGCCCCACTGCTAACTGAAAGAGTAGCCAAGCCTCCGTCCCCGGTGGTGAACTTGATCGCGACATCACGTATCCTATCGATGAGATCCTGGGAAATATATTTTCATCTCAAGGTCCACTTACAATACTATTGCAAGCCATATGTAGCTAATTTTTTTTATATTGTACCACCTTTTGCCTTCAAGGATATGACGCGGTGCAAGCTATTAGTGAGGCTTCTTTATGACGAGCTTTAGAGGTTGCAACCGGGATGACATGTCCATCCAATAAAGGTGATCTCATCCACCATGTGCCGATTGCACGTGGCAACATGAAGGTCAGTGCTAAATATGTGTACGACACATGCAAGTCCATCAAGTTGAAGTTTCCACCGGATGATGAGAACACAAGACTAGGGCAAGGAGAAGGTATATTCATCCAGTGGCCCAAGAAGGATGTAGTCTTAGAGGACAGGAGCCCTCCATGTATCGACCAGGTTGAATCACAAGAGCTTGATCTACCTGTGCTTCCATAGCCTAATGTTGTGCCGAATGAGGCCACCACACTGGCTACCGTGCCAGCGGAAATGACGTTGGCCCTTGAGCTTCCAAAAAAGACTCATTCGTCTCTCTCCAAGTTTTCGAAGCCGACCGCTAAAAGAAAGAGAGGCACCAAGTCAAAGCCCAAGTGCCCAAGGAACCACACCTTTACATTGATGAAGAGTTCCCCTTCACACTATTTGCCGATAAATAAGTTGAAGGAGAGCCATGGGTCATATCGCTAGAGATGCTCAATACACTCCAAAAATATAGCCGTGAGTTGCATGAGTACTACTTGAAAGAGGTCAAGAAGCCACCAAATGCATGGACCACGACTATCAAGGTGCATTTCACTAGGGATCATTTCCACAATGACTTCGAGAACCATCAATTCTTTGTGAACTTTATGGAATTATGAGAACTCTAGAACCTCCAGTCCCTCGAAGTATTACTCATCAAATGCTATATATTGTAATTGTTTATAATCGTGGTCAACATTTGTGTTATACATACTAATTTCACATGTATGTATCTCCTAACTTCTTTACGTATAGGATAATGATTGAACAATGCAGAAGGAAATATATAAAAGCAGGGCTCCTCGACCCAAACATTGTCTCCACAGAGATGATCAAAGAGAATGAAGACCTTATCTCTGATTACGTGCTAAGCACGTCGGCTGCTCAACAAAATAAAGAGTTCATAATTTTTCCATACAACCAGGTGTTAGTGTTGCACTAGCTACTTCATCATCTAAGGTCAAACTTTATTCTCCAAAATAATGTGAATTCACTAACCATCGAGGCATAACTATATGCAGGGATCATTAGATTCTTGTTGTCCTTATACCAAACCACCAAAGGATCATGTATTTGGATTCGTTATTATGAGCAAACTTTGAAATCAAAATACTTGGAGGATTTATGAATAAATAAGCATATTTTCAACATACAAAAATCTAATGTTCACTCTTTTTATGTTGCAATGCCTAAGACAAACTGTTTGGATTCACGTAGGGTGTGGAAGAGCTACAGCAGGAAGGGAGGAAAATGTATCAATTGGCTATTTATACACGATAAGGGCATTAAGATATCTTTCAATACACAACAAAAATAATATCATAATTTGTACTAATGATGATCTCGAACTAGTAACATAATTCTATATATTACTGGTGCCACCAACAACAAGAAGGAATAAGCATTTCTGGCTTCTATGTTAGCCCCAACTTGGAAATCATACCCACTAACATTCAAAAAAATGATATGAAGGTTTAACACTATTGCAATAAGTATTATTCTATTTATCTTCATTTTATAAATGCATGACTTTAATATATATTTTGATCAACAACAGAGGGGCATCCCGGAAACAACATTAGATTCATCCCAACTCGACAGAACACGAGAACCCATCACCGGCTTCCTTGTTAGAGAGCTTCTCGATAATTATGGCAAATTCCACGCCTACGACATGCAAGAAGGCGAGTTCATCTTAGTTAAGAAATGACAACATTTAACTCATGTCATTTATATGCAAGTCGATACATATTTCTTTGTGTACTTTTCTATGGATGCCGAATTTACTTTTTGATTTTATGTAATATGAGGTGGATGAAATTGATGATTTTGCTTTGTGAAATATGAGGTTGATTAAATTGATGAGTTCACTTTATGAGTCAATTTGTATGATATATATCAATTTTCTATGATTGCATGTGATTCAAATTAGATTACTATGAATGAATGATATGAATGTATGGATATATGTGATGTTTGTTTTGTTCCTGATGCTAGGCAACAATCAGAAATAATTAGGTTTCCTATAAAATAGATCATAGACTGTTTTTAAATAGAACCGCATGTGATGAGTATCACAAGCGGTGCTCTGTAAAAACCGCCTATGATATAGCCTCATCATAGGCGGTTCCGTATAAAAACTGCATGTGATATAGCCTCGTTATAGGCGATTCGTTAACCGCCTATGTTGAGAGGGGATCATCACATGCCCTTGCTTACAGGCGGTTCTAGAAACCGTTTGTATTAAGTTGCTCGGACCATCTGTAATGGCTTATTCTATAGTAGTGGTAGGTATTTTCTGTTGAATGAAGAACTTTATTAGAAAAAAATTATGTGTTCCATTGAAGTAGAGTTGTCTCCTATGATGTTCATTAAGTAGGAAATTCAATCTTGCGGTACCTATTCTAGATTGATTAATGTTTGAAACTCTACATAGTTACTAACAGATGTGCTAGCACTACACAAGTTTGTTTTCGACCATTTATGTATGGTTGTGACAAAACTAGAGCTGTGGTACTCCAATATGCACATGAGTATGTTTGTCACGATATTTTCTTCAAGCAATTAAATTATTTTGCTCATGGCTCCTACCAAGCAAACCGGTCGCTAGTCCATCGGAGAAAAGGGTCCATGTAAGCAATTAGCCACCATAGTTGGTGTCGGGAGTTCTTTGTTTTCTGTTCCAACATATTCGGTACTGCAAAGTGCCGTCAATTTGGAGATTTGACACAAAATGATTTAGGAATAGTACAAATTTTTATACTTTCGGGGGCCTCCATTTCATTTTGTTAATTCCCATGGTTTGGCTCCAAATTAACAGGGTTGGTTCAGAATCTAAAACCTAGTCCCACGAGAAGAGCTTGTGATGCCAAATTTACTAGGATAATAAGTACAATGGAGGTTACGTAAAATCCATTTAATGCAATAGTGTCATATTGCCATAGAAGTTCTCTTATTTTTAAGGCCGGACGGAAAGTCCGAGGCTCGCAGCTCGGCTCGGCTCAGAGGTACAACGAGCCGAGCCTGAGCCTTCTCCTCGGCTTGTAAAGCTCAGCGAGCTGAGTCAAAAAGCTCGCGAGCCGCTCGTAGGCTCGTTTGGGCTCGTTGCATAAAATTTTTGGCATGAACTTTTCTAAAAAAACTAACAATTCACATATATATATTGAACAATTATACAATTCACAAGCACTTATAACATAAAAAGTGATACAATCAACATGTCAATAAGTTGCGGGATCTATTTGCCTACTTTTTCAGCTAGACCAACAGCAAGACTTTGTCAAAATAATGGATGCCGTTAGCATATGGGAGATTCAACGTCCACCCGTTGAGGTTGTTTAAATATAGAATTGTGGTACTGTGTCATTATGCAATATCGAACTTTCTTCCACCCGTTAAGGTTGTTTAAATATAGAATTATGGTACTGTGCCATTTATGCAATATCGGACCACTAGAAACAGGTGTTGTTGGATACACATTTCTATACTTTCTATGTTAAACACAAAACATGTTCTGCTGTCGAAGAGAATATAAACAAATTAGTAGGGTTAGGAAAAGACACTTCAAAAGTATTAGGCGAAGGATAAATTTTCTCCGAAATAAGGCAAATCACTTACTTTTGACTTGCTATTATATCTCCCTGGAGAAACAAATATCTGATCAACTTAAACAAGTGAAGCAAATGTAGCAAATACTGTTTTGACAACCATTAATGCAAAAAGATTTATTTGCAGGAAGAAAAATAAAAAGGTATTCAATCTATGAACTCTATCTAAGAGGTGCAGTTTACCTTTAGTAGACACTGCTTGCTGGAGCAGTAGGCTCAACTCGGCGAACAAGAACACCCTTTAACCAAGTAAAATGGCATGTTATAGGAAAACAAAGAGAAAACTTAAGAGCACTATTCAATGCTGACAAAAATGAGAGCAGTTTTCAGAAAGCATTTTTTTATTTGCTACATAAAAATCATATCTCTTATTTAACACTTGTATTTTAATAAGTAGAGAAAATGGGTGATTGCACGGTAATCTCTACCAGAACTAGAAAGACAGAAACCTACACAACTTACTAACTATTATGTGCAAACCATTTGGTATCTAGTTTTAAAATTCTGGTCTTGCCTTACGCAACAAACATGCTATGACAAGAAAGCACATCTAAGTGTTGGCAAAGGCAGCCTCAATTTTGTTCAGCAAGAGATCTGCCATCAGGATGCATGATTCAAAAGATGATAACGACTCTTCTCAGTTATTTTACTCGGTTTTCCTCAAAAGCTATGAATATCTTAGACTGATCTTAGGCCGGCTCAGCTCTGAACAAGCTAATTGACAGAAGCACAGAAGATGCTATGTAACAGTGTAGAAATACAAATTGATATGCTTTAGGTTGTACAATTTGATGTGCTAAACAGCTCAAAAGTACTCCATATCGCACGAAGCTCTAGTTCTATCTAGCCTTAGCCGAATCTCATCTACTCGATCCGTCAACAGAGCAGGCAGGCTTTGATTAACTCAGATTGAAAGCAAAGAATTGAACAGCGGCTTGTGATTTCTTACCCGTGAAGATTCTTCGGATGGAGTAGTACACAGTAGCGGTGGCACGGCTTGTGGAGAAGCTACAGCAGCGAGGCCCGAGGAGAAGCGACGGCAACGTGGCTGCGGAGGAGCGGCAGCGGCGGCGTGCCTGACCCTAACCCCGTGTAGCCTGAGTGACGAGGCGAACAGGCCTACGATGGCGTGTTTGAGGGCCAATCGAGCCAGCTCGCGAGCTACACCGAGCTGGCTCGAGCCAGCCGCGAGCCCGAGCCGAGCCAAGTTTTGAGCTCGCAGCGTGTGCCGAGACGAGCCCGGCTCGGCTCGCGTTTCCTCGAGCCAGCGCGAGCCGAGCTGAGCCGGCTTGGCTCGGCTTGTGTCCAGTCTTATTTATTATATTCTTAGAAGTAGACCTATCGAGTTTTTGTAGCTATTATTACAGGTTCTGCACAGAGGTTTTTTCCATACATCAGTCTTCACCGCTTCCACACTACAGTTCCCCTGTTTGGTAGAGCTTGTCAAGCAATACTTTGTTTTGGTAACTACAGCAGAAGATAATTGAACCAAATTTGCTGTGAGTAATCTTCTAATGTACAAGGCAGCCAGGGAAATAGCACACCAGAATATTAAGCACCCAGTTAATCAAAATCCAAGATCACAGAAGCAGATATTCACACTGAAATATCTGAAAATTGTCGTTCTTCGTATAGTCTGCTGGGTGCAAAAATTCCTGATTTAGCTAGTAGCTCCTGATTGGTTATTGCAATGACTTGTGCGAGTAGAACTACAATAGTGGAACATTAGATCTAAACAAAAAGATTCAGATCAGCTGTTAGTACTGTTGCTCGTGGTTGTTCATATATAGCTACAAAATTTATTTGCATCTTCTGCAAGCTATCTAGCATGGGAAATTTAATTACTTGATAGTATATTCTAGGATAGTTTGTAATTTAACCGCTGAATACATCATTTATCATGTCTTTGTAGATGTTCCCAAATTATTTAAGAAAGAATCGACCACATCAACTTCTTTTCCACTAGGAAAGAACTTCATGCACATTGGTGGCTGCACACTGAATATGCTGAGTACTGCTGATGGCAATGCAAACAGTCCTTCACCACATATCAAGCCTGCTGCAACTGCCGATGACAATAACTCTGCACCATGTCTATTCATTTTAGTCCAGATAAACAACAGCGCAGTACCTAGGAACATATCTACGGCGAAGTCTGGGCCTGCGAAGAATGGCAATGCCACCACCGTCATATTAGGAAGATACTTGTGTATTGTCCAACCTTTTCTCTGAGATACCAATGAAAGTGCATCTATGGCAATTGTTATGCAAAAAGAAGTGAAGCAAATCGCAAGACAGTAGTCAGGGAGCTCCTTCACGCCTCCTGTACCAATCACCCCGATGGCACGAAACAGTCCTGCAAAGGGACATGGGTAGTTTGATTGCGCCGACCCAATGGGAATGTTTGGCTTCTCAGTTTGAAACGCAAGAAAGATGCATGGGTTTACTATAGAACCAACTATTACACCGACGATCTGCCCAATGACCATAGCTCGTTGTGAGGTTAGTGTCATGTAACCTGTCTTGATGTCTTGGGTTGCCTGTGAAGAAATATGAAGAGCTGCTATAATTATCCCGCAAGCTACAAGGCCAGCAACAACAGCGCCTGCTTTGACAATCCATGCTGCGACGACGAAGATTGTGAACTTTCCATAAGTATATCCAACCGACCAATCGGTGAGTCCTGTTGCATAAGTATTTGCGAAGGCAATGACCGGCGTAATAATATACAATGTGGCGACATGATAGAATTTAATCTGACTGAATAACCATGGGATAACAACTGTAGATATCGTTCCACATGCGATGTATCCTCCCACTGATATGGTTAAAGGGATTTTATTTTGAAGAAATACCTCAATCCTTTTACGATCATCGTAATTAAGGCTGGGGTGTTTTTTCATGTAGGTACTCAACCCTGAATCATTTTCTTGCCGCTTGTGCTTAATGTCAATATAGGATGTAATAATAATTGTAAGGAAGTTGAATATGCCATCCGTGACGATGATTGTTATACAGATGAAGACCTGTAGTATAACTTAGAAGAGTTAGTCCCATTTCCATCCAACAAAAAAATAACTTTGAAGAGTTAGTATTCTCATTCATGAAAAGCTAGTAAATTTGATCCAAGGCCTCACAACACAAACAACTCAATGCAATGGCAATTTAAAATTGACTATAACACTAACAACACAAACCAATTATATGCAAAAGAAAAATTTAATGCTTTTGCTAATTCTCAGTTGCCTGAAATATTTGTAAATCTCAGTTAGCTAAAATTGCAGCCCTTGAAAATATGCAGTTTTATTAAAATGTTACTGCAATGTTTAGTCTGTTGCCTATATTTGGAGTGAGATGGGAAAGAAAAGATGGGTAGATGTTGATCCAAAGGCTTAGAAATGTGACTGAGACTTAAGAAAATTTTGGACAACTTAGAAATTGACAATCCCAAAATTTATATGGTATGAACTAGTGATGCTTGAAAAATGGTTTTGCTAAGTAATACTTGAATACAAATTTGTTGTATTTCAATTGATTTTTCTCACCTCTCCACTAAACCTACTCCTCTGGCTTGCTCCTTCATCTCCTCCTCTTTGGTGATCACTCGCCGCTGGTGGCCTATTTTGGTTTAGAGTTTGGGTTCGAGTTAGGGTACCAGTTTGACCATCGCTCCCCGAAATTAGAGGGAGGCGAGGATAGTGGCGGACTGGTGGCTGTGCAATGGTGACACCACTAGGGACAGGAGAGAGGCAGTGCACAGGGTTGGTAGGCGGGTCAAGGGGCTGTGAGCGGTAGTGGCAGTGGCAGTGGCGACGGAGATATGGAAAAGGAGGAGTAAAGTGACCACATAGGAAATGGCAAAGGCTGGGAAGGATGAAAAGAGCCGGCGGGTGGTGGAAGTTGGTGTGAAGGTGTAGGGTTTGAGAAATTAATGTGAAGTGAATGTGACGAGGACAGTTGTTATATCTAGATCTAATGGCTCGGAATTTTCTATTGAAAACCGTAATGTTTCAATTTCAGCGTTAAATGTACACTTCTTTTAGAAAAATACAGTATATATCTGGTGCCTTCCTGTAGCCAACCAACTACACCAAGCCTGATATCATTTTTGTAGCAAGTTGTTTGGCCAGATATTGTTCTGAGCCAAAACAGTGTACTAAAATAGAATTAGAGGTATCCCGAGGTGCATTAAATGTACAAGTGTACTTGAACTCTTTCCCCCTGCATGTCGAGACACAAAGATAACGGGTTACTCATGTGATGGCTATCTTTCGAAACCCAACAATGCCGGATCTCAAACTAGATATGTATCTCTAAGCACTTATTTTTGCCCTCTCTTTGAGATCAATGAAGCAGATAATTAGTTGATATGTCAATTAATTAGCTTGAAATCATTACCCTGTTTGTTAGAATTCGTTAGTGCATATGGCTTAGAAGATCCATCATATCCAAGAAGCTTGTGGTGTAGAAATGGATAGAGCACCCATTGTGCTCTAGAAGTCTAATGTTTCTTTTCTTGCACATAAAAATAACTGTATATAAGTTCATATGGCATAAGCACATGTCTCAATTAGTATTACTATCCATGTGAACAACAGTAGAATGTGATATAGTAAAATCTTGAGGATTTGTTTGCTAACACCATGTCAGCTCTACCTTTGTGAAGCATGTCAAGGACATTGGCATGAGGATACAAAGAGAGGTAGTATCCACAATAATCTATGCGAAGGTGTGTTGTAATGTTTTCCCCATTCTAATATTCTCCAGTGGGTTTTCATCAATAAAGGTTTTAAATGAGGTGAGATGTGCAGCGGCAAAGTATGTGAGCTTGTACATGTTCATCTTACTAATTTCTTCACCGGATGTTGTAATGCATGGCATCGACGAGTGTCAAAGAGGGAGTATCGTGAAGTAAATTTATTAGTGAGTACGCTTCCACAAATGAGGACATGTGTCCCTGCTCCATTAGGAATGCTAAAGGCATGGATACGTCTCTATTATAACCGTGTAATATGGGCCAAAGGCCAAGCTATTTATATAGGTGTATCGATATATCCGAATATCAAATAAATATAAAAGATTTTAGAGACCACACCTATCTAGTTTGCCTTCATATTTTATGTTATTGATCTCATGTGTGTGATTGTAGTTGTCGATTTGTGGAAGCTAAGCAATGAGATCCCATTTTACACAACATTTTCAAATAAATAGACAGATGCAGTTTTAATACATTACTTCAAAACCAATTACTATACTTACCTATAGATGTAGTAGTAATATACAATAAATGAAATTACAATTACTAAGAACCTATTTAATTAGTTTTTGTACATACCTTGTATCCATTCAGTCCCTTCAAACTTGTAGCACTCTCAATATGGTACCATTGCCCACTTTTTGTTTCAAGAAATGGGTATAAGACTCCCCAAGATACGATGGCTCCAAAAAGCAATGCAAGATTTATTACGTGTGGGCAAATCATTCCCACACCAACAAATGTTGAAGAGAAATCAAAGTAGAATCTGTAGGCACAACATGATCTATTAGTAATTCGACCCATTATTCATATAAACAATATAGTTATATATGTTCATTATAAGTCCATTCTCTATTAGTTGTTAAGACTTACTTGTGAGTAACCCGGCCGTGTGTTATGTACCCACTATCCATATTGTATTCATCTTTATTCATCCATATTAAATCTAAATGTTACGTAAGTTTATCTGCAAACTCCCTAATGATCTCTTTGTAGTAATAGGAAAATTGTTTCCACCCTTTAGGATACCTACAGTAGTTGGGACACGACTTGTTACATTACTAACGTACCAAAATATTTAAAAGCTTCTATTTATTTGGTTCAATATACAAGATGGTGCGCAACCAAAATTTTTGTACCAAACTCGATGATATACATTGGTTAATACAAAAACAAAAGGTGGTATCTATATGAATGTTACATACCTAAAATGTAAAATATGTTTGGATCCAAACAATTTCCAGTGCTACAACAATATTTCATAGTTTAGAAACTATATGTCATTTAAGATTTATATTTAGCTTATGAATATATATTGCTAATGTGTCTTTACCCTGGGTGCTATACCCGCCCCTCTTGGATGTAGTTCGTTTAGGTCCTAGAGATTTGTGTCATCCTTCCACCCCCAAAGCTGGGCCTGGACTAATCACCTGTATTAGTATATTTATAACATCAAAGATTCTAAACTACTGACTCATTTTCACTTTCGTTAGTACCGGTAACTGTTAGCAGACCTAACTAAGCGTTATGAACAGCTAATCAATCAGATTAACCCACATGCCGCATAGTGCCCGCATGCTAGTCGAACGAATCTCAAAGCTATGACCTGTAGGGGTGTTCATTGCCTCTGGAGGGTTGGGTGGTAAAAAATCTACTCTCATATATATATATATATTACATGCGGGCGTATTTACAACCACGTCTCATATACTACTTTACGATAGTATATATACTACTTTATCACCTAGAGTATGTTCATATACTTTTCTAAGATACTCCAATGCGAGCCACATTGAAAAATTATAGATGAGTTCATATTTTTTAGCATATTTTCAAAATACCTTTATATTGCATATACAAAGGAGTATGTCAAAAATATGAACATACCACCTAAAAAACAGTATATATACTACCTAAGTGGTCTTACATACTCCAGTACTATATGTACATACTCACCGTTATGCTAGATACTCCATACATTACACGAAATTACATGTCGGTGTAACTACACCCCTTATATATATATATATATATATATATATGTATGTATATATGTATGTATATATATAGGAAGCATTTGTCCTACAAGCAGTGGTATTTACTCATATGTCCAATCTCATAATGTAAGGAGTATCTAGAGCACAACTGAAAGTATGTACCCATAGTATGAGAGTATATAAGGCAATCTAGGTAGTATATATACTACTTCTTAGGTAGCATATACAAGTTTTTTGGCATATTTTGATTTATATACAAATGTGAAGGTATTATGAAACTAGACTAAAACCTATGGACTTATTTTCAATTTTTTCATGTACTTCACATTGGAGTATCTTAGAATAAGTATATAAATATAGTCAAAGTGACAAAGGAGTATATATACTTCTTTAGAGGTGGTACATGAGACGTATGGGTTAACTATCACTGCGGTATATGTATATGTATATATAGCTTATTCTAGTGGGGAATAGTTTATTCTCCACAATCTAGTTTTATGACATCATGTATAAGAATTTACGGTACTTTTTAGAAAATTTTACGACCAGATATTTACGACAGGATGTACACAAATTTATTATCTACCACAACTTTCATCAAAAGTACAATCTTGTACACATGATTTTACAATCTTTCATGTACAATTTTATGATAGGGTGTGTGTATATATTGATGCATATATGTATTCACATAGCTGTGCTATTCTACTCGTTATTCTACGCCCCCTGGTTTTACGGCATTCTATATAGGAATTTTCTTTTATGATACCTTTTGTAACAATTTTACAATAGGGTGTATAATAAAGTATTGTAAACCCTACTGCCAAATAGCACAATCACATAAATACATATATATATAGCTACGCTATTCTACTCTTATGTGTACAATAGCTTATTTTATGCCTCTATTTTATGATATTTTATACAAGAATTTACGATACTTTCTACATCAATTTAAGTACTTTCTACATATATTTACTATCTACTATCACTTTCATCAAAATTATGATATTTTATGCATGATTTTATGAGCACCGGTAGAATAAGGTATTCTATACCTGGCTGCCAAATAGCACAGCTATAATGTTGTATTTATGTTTGTAGGTGTGTATGTGTATTTTGCAAACAATTTTGGAACCTAGTTTCAACTTATATGTCAATATTAGATTTGTATCTTCGATTCATTTACATTCTAATTTTGTATTAATGCAATTTACATTTGTACATTATGAAATTATGTTTGTACCTAATTTTACTTTATACACAGTCAAAAAAAATTAAATACTTGCCCATTGAACTTCAGTTCATATTCATACTTCAGCCATGACATGAAGACTACCATTTTTGAAAAATGAACAGATTTATATTTTCTCTTTTTCAATCACCTTTTTTATTTTACTACTCGGTTTGATGAAGTGTAACACGTTTGATTCGATGAAGCATGCCAAATATTTGAGAAAAAAGACTAATATATCCAACTTGGGCTTAGGGGAGCAGGATTTGACGATTAAAGCGGGATTTCTACTGTCATTGGGAGGAATATGTGATTAATTAGTGAGTTAGTACGGGTGTGAAAAGATGGTTCTATTAGAGATTGAAACATTAAACCCATTAACCGAGGAGTAGAATGGTCATTTTACCTGCATATAACATCTCTTTAGCTTAGGAAAAGTGCTTAAGTGGCTAGGAAACACAACATATAACACTAATGAGAATAGCAAAATTTCGATGGCATAGTCAAATATAGGGCATTCCTTTAGGGTAGAAACATAATTTTCCTTAATCCAATGTTTAGAGTTTTTTATATTATCATCAATATCTGCTTTGCACTATAAGCACATTTCCTGGGAATTCTCATTCCTCAGTGGAATTTCTTACAGGAATCAAAAGCGTTGCTGTTCCCATTTCAACTCTTTATACCCTTCTTAATGATCTAAAATAAGTGGAGTGGATTGAGTGATGTGTTTTATTTTGGTTTATCAAAATAGATCTAAAACCTGACATATATAGGTCTTTGAACTGACTTATATAGGGAAATGGAGGGGAATACTACCTACTTGATCTTTCATATTGTCCAATATTTTTTTATTATGGTTGCTTCACAATATGGAGTCCATTTACCAAATCAAGTTTGTATTTATTTTTGTGTTTTACCCACTGCCCCTGCTTTAATGTCGTAAAAGAGGTCGACTAGTTGTATTTACATCTTCTATTTCATAGATATTCAATTAAATATAGATTCGCAAATTCATGTTGCTTTACATGGTGCCATGGTCTCCAAAAAACAGCTTTGACAACTGACATAATTCAAAATTTGTTGACTACTAATATCAATCAAAATATGTTGAAATATAAATCAACATATATATTATGTAACCAGTCTAGACACTTTAACTTATAGTTAAAAAAGAACAGTGAGTATGCTCTCTAAATTGACATTTTTCCGTGAACGAGGGAGACTATCTAGATGTAACATGTATAATGTCTTTTTGAACTAAAACATTGGAATGTATTTCTTACTTGCGCTTGTATAATTCTAGTCCAAACATTGGGAAGTTTGCAAACCCGCAATCATCGCCTGCAGTATAGAGCCATGAGAATATAGTCCAAGAAAAGCTACCCATGAAAACTTTGAATATGGTAGCAACCTGCAACCTAAATTAAAATATAAACATTAGTTTACAGAATCCAAAACAAACACATATGTTTTGTAGCTTAGATTTTATGAATCAAGGAAAGATTGAACTTATTGTACATACTTTGCTATAAGATCTCCTTGAGGGGTGTGAAAACTATTAACAAGGTGAGCTTGAACTGATCCTGTTGGAAATAGTAATCTGTAGTCAACAATCATGACCTATAGTGAGAAGACAACCCATTAGTAGAGACTAATGAGTTATGTTTCAGAGATAGAACAAATTAGAATTTTTAATTCTTATTGTGGACATATATCTTTTATTCCGTAATGTTTCTTAAGAAACAAAATGCACATGGTTGATGACTAAGAACCAAGAATACGAGACCACATGCATGTGATCTTTCAGAGATATATATATAGACACATAGATGTGAGTCTAGTTATTGGCTCCGGAGGATCCTATCCCCATCACATAGTTATTGCTTCTTAATTTGTGCATTTTAACATGGGTTTTGATGTTGTAGAAGAGGTTGAATTGTACCACTTTTGACACTTTGTCCCCACACCTCTTAGTCATCTTTCTTTAACCCTACCTCCCCCTAATCTTCTTCTTCTTCTCCAGTTATTGTGGGCACTAGGAGTGCCAGTGCTACTGGTATCCTTATCCAACCATGCAACCCTCATTATCTTGGCTCAGCTTGATGTTTCTAGACTTATCGACCAGAAATTTATTTATCTATCAAGAATGACCTTCTTTTCGAAGAGAGATGTGGTTTGTCGGCATAGGCACCAAAGTTGATGGAATTATACATGTCGACAAAGGTATAATCTATTAGCAATCCTTTTGTTCCCGGGTGCATTTGTCCCGACTGATGGTTATTGTCAGTAAAATAACATGACAGAGAACAGTGTCACCAATAGTATGATGCCTTGTATAGTGTGTTTCCGGTGTCCTTGTCCAGCTCCGGTACCCCTGCCACCCCCAGCATGTTGACCACTCACTGTCTCGACTTCCCAGCACCACGAAATACGAAAGCTACTAGCAACTATGGCGCACGGATTCAAAGAGGAGCGTGAGGAAAGGGGCGATTATGAGGTGTGGAAGGTAAAATTTATTTAGGGAGATGAATAGGGCTAAAAATAGCATGGGTAAGTGCAAGGAATAAGGCTGAGGCTAAGGCCCTCTTTGGACTGCATAATTTTTATAGGATTCTCATAGGATTGCAATCCTTAGATTGTAGGAATGATGCTACCAAATTCCTATGTATTGCTAACATATGCCCCCAATTCCATAGAAATTTCAACACACACTACAATCTCTTTTTTTCACTCAGATGCATAGGATAGAGGCACTTCTATATTTTATTCCCTGAGTTCTATGCAAATAACAATTCTAACAAAAATTTCATGCGTTTCACGATTCCTGCGTTCTTCATGCCTATGATCCGAAGTGTAATATCCCATATTTTTAATTTATCTAAATAACTGAAACATATAAAAGAGGGCCTAGAATGGACGAAGGGAGACTGTGGTTGCAAAGTGCTCGTCGAGGTTACCGAAATTGACTATAAATTTATACAAACCAGAGTTCATATGAATCTTTTATGAGCCCAGGAATTTCCAACCTCCAATCAAGTCACATGAGTCTCTCCACCCAACGCGCCCCCAATTGGATGTGCCCACACGACAAAACCTAAGTAGCTGCGCTGCTTCGTGCTGTCCTGCTGCTGGAGGACCTCGGCACTGCCGCCTCGCCACCTCTATGTGCCGCTGCTAACTTTCTGCTGCCGCTGTAGGCCAAGGAGAAGAGGGAGCCAATGCAAGGAGGAAGGAAAGAGTAGAGGAATGAGAGAGAAGACAAAGAATAGAGGAGGAAAAGAGATGAAATGAGGACATGGTGATTCCATTGAGTTTATCACCAATTTGAGATCCACGTCCCATCGTAGTCTCTAAATGCTTGGAGGTGAAATTGGTAGATCGCATTGATGCCAGATGTGAATTTTGAATGATCAGATCATAGACTGGAAAACTCCTTTCCAAATATGCGATTAATCCCTTTCTTAACGTTAGTTGGCCCCAAAATGAATTTCATAGGTAGCATTGATATCCTTCCAATGATAAATTTCTTGCTCAATATCGATAAATGGTTTGGAAATTAGAGCAAATTAAAACATTGTTGTTGTTCTAGTAATTCTAATTGATGCAGTTTTCTTTCAATCCAGATTTGATCATGATGGAGTCAAATGAAATTTTGGTCAAGACATGAATGTTGTAGGAATTTTCTTCATATATCCATAGTGTTGTATCTTGCTGTTTTTGGATAAGTGGATTAAAAGATATGAAAATAATAGTGGCAAGACATAGGAAAAGCAATATTATTTAGCGAAGCAAAGTTGGGTTTTCCAGAGTTTTGTCGGGAGGCAAGTTTGTGATGTTAGAATATGATCCCATGGTGATCTTGGAATAGTTTGATCCACAGCTTTGGGGTAGTGCGGTGTCAAGGTTAGTTCTTAGGGTGATCATTTCAATTAAGGCAAGTGCATGATGAGCTCCTTTTGTGTGTGGATGCCACATTGTGATTCTTCTCTATTGGTATTTTTGTATGATCGGTAATACTTTTGAAAAAATATTTAAGTCGGGTTAGTGAGAACTTTCATATGTTGGATTCGGGTGAGGTCACTGAGCACGTGAAGTATGACTAGTCTGGTGTGCTCGAGCTAGGTCTGTGAAAATAGTCACACGTTGGCTATTCTGATGAAGGCGGTGAGAAACATCAAGTGTGACTAGTTACGGATGCTCTATTTTAGATATCAAGTTATTTACAAAATATTTATGTTTCTAATGGTTTTTTACTTTCAAATAATGTAAATTGTTCTTCAGCTCCAATAGTACTTGGCTAAGTATTCCGTTGAATATGTGTCAAATGTACAAGTATGTCACAATTGAACTTAGATTACATTTGTGGATAGGGTACGGATAGAGTCATTCACTCAAATGCTTGTAATCTAGGCCACATATATAATAGGAAATGATGTAACCAAGATAATACTTTGACCAATGTTAGTTGGAGAGGGTGGATAGGTCTCATCGGTGGTATCCAGAGTGAAGTGGTGATCGGCATATTATCAATAATGTGTGGGCGAAAAACTCAAAAAAGAACTCCCATGGATGTAGGCGTTCTGCTGAACCCCATTCACAAACCTTGGTATCATTTACTTCTTGTATGTTTTCCTCGATTGATCCATAGCTACACATCTCCCAATGGATACTAGTAACTAGTGGAATTTAGCAAAGGCATTCAGCCCTAGAGGCTAATTTTGCAAGAAGTGGTAGCAGAGCATGAGGTTTGGACTGGATCTAGAGGTTGTGCACAAGAACTCGACAAAGATGAGAGATGCTTGACATCATGTGTATAAAGCCAGGCCTAGGGCTTGGAGCACATGTGGCATGGAGAGCAGCATACACATAAGCCTCGTAGGGTCTCAAGCATGCTGCACGAGATCATGCAACCAGGTCGGTATGTGCAACGAAGATACGCAAGGTGGAGCATCGAGGGGCACACGAACCGGGCAAGTAGCTCAGTCAATTTCGGTTGATTTGCACTGGCCAGTCAAACCGATGGTTTGGATGGTCAGATTCACTAGCATATAGTCAAGGGACGGACACTGTTGCAAATAGTGTTAATGGATGGGAAATAGGGCGCGGTTTCGCCAGTATATGGGCCTAGTCTGACCAATACAAGTACAACCATGATTCGAAGATGGATCGCGTTTGTGTGACCCGGACACGGTTGGGACAGGTGGGTCAATTTGACCAATGGTAGGAAGCCTAGGTTGAGCTTTGGATAAATTCGAGTCTAGGTTGAGCTGGAGTTCAAGGAGGTTTTGGTTTTGACTCTTGGGGCTCTTTAAATAGAGGGGCTATGAGTTTATGGAGTAAAAGGTCAAGTTTTGAAGCCTAGGCAGCCAGGAGATCAAGAGAACAGTTTTTTTAGAGAAAAGGCAATGTATGGATCCAAAGAGGGTTCTCAAGGTGACAGGCTTGGGTGGAGGTGCCGGTGATGAGGCTGGTCAAACATTGGTGGCCAGTGTAATCGGTGCAGAGGCCAGTAGTCATACGATCGTGGTGGACTAGTAGGCGACGACCTCGAGCGACCAGATCACTTGAGCAAAGTTGATCAGATCACGGAGGCTGGTCAGACCAACATTTAGAGTGCAGTTAGACTGGTGGTTGGTAGGATGGTGCCGACGGGAACTAGGTTCGACTTGGTGAAGTTCAATGGCACTAGAAACTTTGGGCTATGGCAGACAATAGTCAAGGATCTACCAGTGCAATAGGGATGCTTGAAGGTTTCAAAAGATACCAAGCCAATGAAGATAGCTGCCGAGGACTGGGAGGAGTTACAGATGCAAGGTTGTGTCTACTAGAATAAGCAATGTATCAATTCATGTAGATCAGTTCACGAAACGTTACTATAGAAACCCACGTCCAGGATCGGCATCACTTATGGGTAGGGTCAGCCTGTCACTAATGTTAGTTGTCACTGATGGATAATCCGACTACCTGTCACTGATGACTTCACCAAATCGTTGAGGTTCATCCCCAATAAGCCATCTGTGACGTGCTGAAGAGAGGACCGTCAGTGATGACTCTCACTGACGGGTCGTTTCTTTGCCCATCACTGATTAGTGCCACTCATCACGGGCTGCCTGCTGACCCGTCAGTGGTGTAATCAGTGATAGGCCATATTACAGCCCATTAGTCTAAAGGTATCATCACTGATAGGCAAAGTGAGTGACCCAATCTGTAATGTGTTTGAAATCCAAATTTCAGAGTACCACAGGGTATATAATTCACCTCAGTGTGTCTCTCTCTCTCCACTTAGATCCAAATCCAAACTTTCTTCTTCTCTTCTCCACCCTCCTCTCCTCCCTTCCACCTTTCTCCACCTCTCACCCTTCCTATTGAAATTCACCACAAGGTAGACTCTCCTCTTCCTATAGGAACATGGTAGAGGCTACACGGGAGTTTTGTTTGGATTTGAAGTAAGGAAGGTCCTCCAATGGCAAGATTTGTGCCTTTTTACGCTTTGATTTGGAGGACTTTTTATTTTAAATTTTTTCTTGTAGTCTTTTCTAGCAGCTCTACTTCCTAACAGTTTGGTATCCACAAAAGTTATTGCATATGGGGCTTGGGGAGAAGTTCAACGGATGGTAGGAAGAGGCAGTTTTTAATTTGGAGGCCCAAAAGTGTGCCTTAGGGGGAGAATTTGTAGGTTAAAAATGCACAAGTATGATGACCAGTGGATTTTTTAGATGCGCCTTGTCGATATGCTCGTTTTGAGTACTTATGGAGCAAAAACAGACGCCGTATATAAAAATTACAGCCATTTTAGTGAAACCCACCCGACAGTTTTCCGGTCCTACAAAGACATCAGTAACGGGTTGTGTTACAGCCCATTAGTGATGGTTACCCGCCACTGATGACTTAAGTGATCACTGACCACTCATGAGTGATGGGGCCGAAATCCATTAGTGATGAGGGATTTGGCCTGTCACTGATCTGGGTTTCTATAGTAGTGAAAGCTAGTCTAGGAGAAGCTAGAGAGTCAGTATATGTCCTAAAATTTGATCAACAAGCTATATTTGGAGCAAAAGTTGTATAAGCTAAAGATGTAGGAGGGGTCAAATCTTGCGAAGCACTTGAACATCTTCAATCAGGTAATCACAAAACTAGGGCATCAAGAGGTGGTTGTTGATGATGAAAAAAAATATTATTCTTTTGTGTTCATTGGCACCTTCTTTTGAGCACATGTTTACTGCATTGTCGTACGTCAAGGATATTGTCTATATTGGTGAGATTACTTCAATGTTACTGTCTATATTGGTGAGATTACTTCAATGTTAGTAGCTTATGATCAGCTCACAAGAATAACAATGCAGTGGAGGTCTCTCATGGCAAAGGCTTGCTGATCAAATATGATCATGGTGGGAGAGAGTGACAGGGATGAGGCAGGGAAGTCTTCCAAGGATAATTCAAAGAACAACAAGAGGTTAGGTGCTATAGGTGCAACGAGCGAGACAGGTGAAGAGAGACTTTCCAAAGAAGAAGGATGAGGCTAATGCTAATGTGGCTCATGAGGATTTGGAGGGTGATGGTGATTTTCTTTAAGTTTCATATGGGCGATCATCGGAATTGTGGAATTTGGATTTAGCTAGCTCATTTCATGTGACACCAAACTGGGAGGTTCAATTTGTACAAATCTTGTGATTTTGGACACGTTGACCAGGCTGCCCATAGTGTTGTTGGAATTAGAAACATCAAGATCAAGAAGCTCGACTATGTTGAGCGGTTACACTGAGGTGTGAGACATGTTCAAGGGCTGAAGAGGAATCTGATTCTGCAAGGCTCTCTAGGCTCATCTACAGGATCAACAAGCATAAGAAAATCACGAGGATCAAGCAGGGCTCAGCAACTGTGATGAAGAAAAAGAATATAGTTAGGCAACTTTACAAGCTCTAAGGGATTACAGGGTGTTGATCTCAAGGTGCCAGTAGTAGCATTCAGATCTCATGAAGTCAACACGTCTGAGGCAAGTTCAGACTTGTTGGATGTTAAAGAAATTAGAGTTGGATTTGAATCTCCAATTCCACATGTATTGACGTATAACTATGCCTAATACCGACCTCACACCCTCTGAATCACATGTAAATGACATACCGCGACCAACTCTTGAGCGCATCTTCTCTGGGTCTTCTCTATCCTCGCTAATCCCTGCGCCTCTCTCTCTTATGAGACTTCGGCTGTCCGACCACCACTTTGACGGTACTCCGGCCCGCAACCACCACATAGCCATATGTATCGACCTGTAAAGCCGCCGGCTGCCTCGACCTCCGTCAAGATCCCCCACCGATCTCTATAGTCGTTGCACAGTTGAGCTTCAGCAAGATCCAGCTCGACCAGCCCTTCGACTTCCACAACCCCCACCTTTGTTCCCATCGACCTCCACCGATGCTTAGCCTATCGACCCTCACCACCACCACCGTCGACTTCATCGACCTCCACCGCCGGCCCCTTTGACCCCCACGGCCGTCGCTTCATGCTCCGTCAACCCCCAACACCAGGTTGCAGCTAAGCATTGTTGCTACCTTGGTGGCCAGCATGGGGAGGGACATAGTTTGCACGTCATGGTAGCTTCCTAACGGTGTCATCACACTGGTACAAGCAGCAGAAGCTATCTTGGTCTGCGCCCTCGGGTGCACGTGGAGAAGCTGATACTTGGATTTCGAAAGTACAAATCAAACTTCAATTGAAATAGGTTTGGATTCAATTTCCATTTCAACAATTTCCTTGATATCTAAACAAGAAAATTTGAATTGTTGTCCAATTCCATTTCCACTTGAAGTTGAATTGGGACACAGTTTCCACATGGCCAATACAATTCCAACGCAAATGGACCCTAACGTAATTAGAGTGAGTGATGGCCGAATGGACCGAGAATGACGGGAGAGTAACTACTACACAATAAGACATTTGAGCCCAACATGGCGTGGAGGATCATGCATAAATTCTAATTAGGCAGAAAAACATGAAATACATTATCAGGATTTTGTTGCCAACGGGATTATCAAAATTATATGAAGTATACATTTGATGTTTCGAAGATTGGACCCACTAAACAGTGTGGAAGTCCAGAGAAACGCATTTTTCCAAATGTAACTATTTTTATTGGAACATAACTTTCCGTTTTATACTCTTTTGCTTATCGAAATTAGTTACTTATAAAACTCGATTAAGGATTTATCATTTTTCTAAATTTTAAAAGGCATAAATAATTTGTTGTGTCAGAAAATAGCAAAATTGACGTTTAAGAATTTTTTAATCAACTAAAATACTTTCAGCTTGAGTTCAACTTGTGGGCCTAGAAGTGCCTACTACTACACCACACTACACTTGGCTCTACACGTTTGCAGAGCTTACCCCTGTCTAGTATCCGGCAGAACGTTGAGGATTTAAGAAGAAATTAATACTTTTTTATTTTAAAAAATATATTTTGATATTTACGATAGTTTAATATTTTATAAGAAATTATTTTGAGCTTTTGATATTTAATTTGGTTGAATTCAATTAAAATAGTTCTAGCATTTGAATAACTCCTATTTCTGGCTATGGGACATCTTTTTAGATAGGAAATAGGGAAAGGCTTTCTTTCATAATTTAATTATGAAGGCCTCATCTTGTGTTTAAAGGGAAAAACGTAGGAAATGTGGAGGAATATCGTTCACATTAAAAAAAATCATTCATACACTTGGAACATATAGGAACATGCATAAGAATTTTACATGATAAGAACTCATTTCCTTTGCTTTTATATGAATTTTACAAGATTCGAGATATCCACAGGTACCTTATTTTTCCCGCTCGTCGCGTATGATCGAAGCACCGCAGCCTCTACCGAAATCATATGTCGCCTGGACGAGACGAAGCCTGGGCGACCTTGTGTGGGATGGTACATTGGTACCCAGTTGGCCGGCACTTGGGTCCAAACAAATTATTGTCCCCCCGACAGAGAGTTTTTTAACCCAGAAAGAAACCTGATTATGGGATGTGCATGACACGTGGCGCATGCCCTTCTCTCGTCTCTGTCGACGATGCTTTATGTCTGTCTTTGTTATACTCATAGTGTCATCAGAAAGCATAAGTGTCCTAGAGATGACTATCGCCCAGTAACCCCAAAATTCCTATACCCCAATATTAAAATATTTCACATACAAGTAAACCTCAGTTTGAGCTGGGCACGACACGAGGCATCGACTCGTGCCAAGCTTGATGCTAGCTGGTGCAGAGCCTAGGCGCCGCAAGCGCCAAACCTAGCCTTGGCGGGTTCACCAGGGATTGTGCCGTTCTCGGTCCATATATATGTCAGTGACCCTTTCAAACCAATTTTTTTAAGATAAGAGCGAGCCTTTTGCTCTCTACATTATATGATGTACACGGTTATAATTTATTATAAGCAAACAACGCCAAATGTATTAAGGTAGAACAAATCAACTTATAAAAATGAAAGCAAATTGGCATGACGACGTTAGCGTAGGCGACACAACCCATAGGAACGAGATGACTGAGAGTACGTTTGGATCCAGGAGAAATATAGTTCTAGATTTGCTAGGATAGGCTGGATGTTTGGCACCTTTAAAAAATTATAGCTTTTAAAGGCAAGATAGTTTTCGTGGGCTTTCAAAGAGGAAGAGCCGAATTGGCTCTCCTTCGACGACAAAATCACGAAGCACGAAACAAACGCTGCTGAGACCGGGCCAGCGAGATTGATGGCAACTATTGGCCGGATTTGACAGATTCTGCAGGGCCATTACCCCATCCGGCTTCCTTTTTCATGTATACAAAGATTCTTGTTTTCATGTGCAATATTATTGGCCAGCTCTCCATCTTCCTTTCCTGTTGCGGAATTTCTTTTTCCAAGGTAATCAACGCATCTTTTTTATTAATGACTTTCTTGCGTGATGATGCGTCATTAGTTTCCTAATTATATGTTATCAGTTACTAGTCTACCGGTATTTTCACAACCAACTGAATTGGTAATGAAGCTAGAGATACACGTAGATTAGTACTGAACTAGTACAACAGCAACACCACCAAGAATCGACTTCGGATCCAACATATGTGCGTCAAACCAAGGGCATTTACCCTCGGAGGGCAGATTGACAGCTTCCAAGACAAATTTGTCCTATTGTAAATTGGGCATCCTGACCTAGTCTTTTTGCTCTCCTCCATCGATAACGTAAGGTATGCAATCCTCTAGTTTTAGTGGAATAGACTATGTTTTTTCTCTGAATGTAGATATCTTGCTATAATTTAATACATACATATTAATGTACTATTTTAATATTTTTATACTAAGTTTGTGTCTACTCCCTCCGTTCCACAATACTTGTCATCCTGATATTTTACACTTCCACCAAGGACTTATTAAAAGGACTAAACTACCCTCAATATAATTTATTAATTAGCCTAATCAATGTACCGTTGCATTCTCTAGAATCATACATGCAGGCTATATACAACCAATGCATTAATGATGAGAAGGGGTATAGAGGGAAAATATGGTGAAAACTCACCTTGGGATAATAGGATGACATGTATTGTGGAACAAAATTTAAAAGTTAGGATGACAAGTATTGTGGAACGGAGGGAATAGTTGATTGTATGCAATTTCTCGCATTGTAATTGACTATAGATGACCATCAGTTGTTTAGCCCTAGATGTATACATGGCGTTTATATATATTGGGCTGATCTACGTGGTAGAGTGCAGTTATTGTCGGTGCTAATCAATTCGACGAACTTGTGATGAGATGAACAGTGACAGGCCAAGCATAGAGTTGGAGAGTGAAAGACAAAATATTATTCTACCTGTCTCAAAATAGATGACGTCTTTTACTTTACACGGTCTTTAATATACAGTTTTAAAATAAATGATGTCTTTTACTTTACACCAGCTTTCATACGCAACTAAACCATTACGTTTTGTATGAAGATGTAAGTAAAATATTGTATATACTATCGCAAAGTAGTATATGAGACGCGGGTGTAACAACACCTGCTTGTAAGATAGATTTATCCTATATTTTATTTGAATATATACATATGCATGGTATGTACCCAAAACCTGAATTTTGGAAAAATGTATTCAAATTCGGCTTGAATTGATGCATTTGAAATCATGGAGCCTCTGTTATATATATATATATATGTGTGTGTGTATGTATATGTATCTAGACTATTCCGCAACTGGTTACAAAATAGAAATTCCGTAACAATTTTGTACTACCTTCCAAATACCGGTTGTGCTGCTCACTACTAGCTTTATATACTGTGTTGCTAGTGTTGTGGAGCGGGTGGTGAGGATGATAAACATTAGTGTGGCGAGGCATTTGATAGTTGGCTGCCACGGATGATGAGGCGGGGGAGGATGCGTTAAAGGGAGGTCATGAGGTTGGTGGCACCGAGGAAGAGGAGGATGGTGGCAACGGTGAGCCTTTCCAACACTAACTGTACTACATATTTTTTATGGGTTTTATAGTATTGATGTTGCATTATGTGAACTTGTGAGGTATTGTATTTTTATAGCATACTGTCATTCTTTCGGTACCCTTGTACTGCCTTTTGGTTCTACACTTTTACTGCAATTTTTTATGGTACACGTGTCGTGCCTTGTACATAGTGCATTTGTACTGCCTCCATAAGTGACCATGTACTGCTTGCTTCAACCAATGCTCTTTCCATCGTGTACTGCATTTTTATTCATATCTATGCACAGGATGATGCATGAGACCAATCGCCTTGTGATGGTGGGGACATCTGGCAGTAGAGGCAGCGTACAGACAACTTGTGGAGGCAGTACATTTGTTGAGACAGAAGGCAGTGCATACATCGACTAGCAGGTAGTACAAAGCACCGAAAGACCTCGATGACTTGCATTTTGTCTTCGTCTTGTCCGGCAGTGTTGCCATAGCGGACGGTATGACGTCACAAGCTCTTGCGTCACTCTCTTGGTCCATTGGGAGAGAAGTGAGGAGGAAGCAGTGTGAGCGCAGCGTGGCGGCAGCGGCAAAATCAAGCGACGCAACGTTGTAGCTCGCTCCCTCGCGTCACTCCCTCGCTTCCTCCGCCAGGGGGAGAAATGTGCGGCCATGACAGTGGCCCGACCAGGCGGCAGCATCGCAACTTCACTCGCGCCACCCACTCTCTTGCTCCACTAGGGGAGAAGCAGAGGACGGAGGAGTGTGGGGGCGTGGTGTGGTGCCGCGGCGACCGGATCAAGCGACGCGACATCACTCCCTCCCCCACGCCGCTCCCGCGTCGCTCGTTTGTTCGCTCCAATGGGGTAAGCTACTAGGCAGGATCGAGTTGTTTTCCGAATTGGAATCTTGCCCCTATAAGGGGAGAGCTGCATGATAGCTATTATATATATACATATATATATTGGAGCTCCATCCAGTTATTTATACGTATACATATACATATATTAAAGAAAAATTTGAAAGTTTCAGTTTTTCCTTATATATATATATATATATATATATATATATATATATATGTATACATGTATATATCGATACAGATACCCTATTTCGTAGTTATGCACAGGATAATTTATTCTACGTTCCGATCATAAAACTGTAGACACAATTTCGTAATTTTTACTATGGTATTTACTGGCGATTTTGTGACCCATGCACTAAAAACCTTTGCAAAATATCGGTCGCACGAGAGTCTTTATAGAATGTGGTCATACTAGAAAGAAAATATTCTACGTATTTATTGGCAATCACTTGCATTGCCTAGTTGGCTAAAGGAAGAGATCTATGTGCTTAAGGTCCATGGTTCCAATTCCACCTTGTCCTTATCTTTTAAATTAAAGTGGCAAATGCTCGATTGTAAAAAGATTGTCTCACCATATAATTGTGGTCACCGGAGAGTAAAATCCTAGCCATAAAAAACACTGTGAACTTACTATTGACAAAGGAAAGAATGATCGTAGAATCGCGAGTGGTCATAAATTCTGGCTAGGTTATTGTGAAATTCTTCTCAACCAATAGTAATTTACCAGCGACACCAGAAAACTAGTAGTAAAAATCATCACAATTTGACAATAGGGTGTAGAATATCTTATTCTATTCTGCACGTGGTCGTAAAATTATGCATACATGGTAGTAAAATTGTGCATAAAACATCCTAATTTTCACTTGGTAAAAAATAAATTAGGGAAAATTAGATATATGCCACTGCCGATAACTCGAAATCGAGATCTGCCATTACTATTTTCGGGTTTAGAAAAATGCCATTAAAATTTGAAAATACTTAGAGATATACCACTACGAGCGTTTTGGGGCAATTTCGGGAAAATACAGCCCCGTATCTCACACCGTAGCTACACAACGGACCAAAATGCCCCCGCTGATTTTCCCTATTATTAAACCCATCCCGATTCTCCTTCCCTCCCTCTCTGTGTCCACCCTCCTCCAAATTCCCGCCGCCACCGCCTCCGATGGCATCATAAAGAGGGAAAAGGACGAACCAAACTGAAGCAAATATGGTGACTACCACAATAGAGGACCTGCGTACGGACGTGCTGGCCTGCGCGCTGCGGCGGCTGGACAGGCGGTCGCTGGCCACGGCGAGCTGCACGACGGCGGGGCTCCGTGCGCTCGCCGCGGACCCGGAGACGTGGCACGCGCTCTGCCTCACCGAGTGGCCGCCCCTAGCAAGCCAGGACAGGCTCCTCTCGGCGCTCCCGCCGCGCAGGCTCTTCGCCAACGCGTTCCCTTTCCCGTGCGCGGACGCCGCCGGGGAGCTCGGTGGAGATGGAGGCGGCCTACCCAGGGAGTTCGTCTCCGCGGTGGACGTCTATTGCAGGGGTGCGCACCTACTGTCCCGTGTGGTGGAGATGCCCACGTCGTCGTCGTGGTTCCTTGGCTCGCCGTTCCGCGTCGAGGCAGTGGGCTGCAAGAAGCCGGTGCAGGTGGCAGTGTTCTCCCCGGCGGAGCTGGAGCTGAGCTAGTTGATCGTCGACCCCGCTCGCGGCCGGGCAGAGGAGCGTCTCGAGCTCCTGGCAGAACACGCGGTGGAGGCGCTCGCTGCTGCGGTGGACCTTGATGGCGGCGAGGGCACCAGAGAGGCGCGCGAGGTACACGGTGCTGAACCCGCCCTCACCGACCACGGTCAAGGTGAACCGCCCCGTCATCCCCTCCACCTGCGCCCACGACAGCTGCCGCGCCCCATGGCATCTTCCCCTTTATTCCCGTCAGGCGCCCTGGCGCCGTAGTCCACCTCCTCGTCGACCTCCTGGTCGCCGGCGGCCGCATTGGCCCTGCAGCCGCAACAAAAGAACCTATACCTCTGCCCCATCCTTCCTCTCCCTCACCTCTGCAATCCCTTCGGTTTCTTGCGCACGCGAGAGCCGAGCAGAGGAGAAGAGCAGAGCAGAGTCGCAGAGAGGAGGAGGAAGACTTCTGTGGCTTTGTATTTGTGTATTGCACTTGGTGTAGAGAGAGTTGACAAGAGGGTGTGTATGTGAGAGGGGTGTCCATGGTGAGGGGAATCAGAGGGGAGGGTATTTTTGTCCCAAGTGTAGATACGGTGTGAGATACGGGGCTGTATTTTCCTGAAATTACCCCAAAACGCTCGTAATGGCATATCTCTAAGTATTTTCAAATTTTAATGGCATTTGTCCAAACCCGAAAATAGTAATAGCAGATCTCGATTTCGAGTTTTCGGCAGTGGCATATATCTAATTTTCCCAATAAATTATTATATAAATGTCATAAATGTTAGATCATAAATTTCTTTAGATAGTATCATAAATTCCTATACAAAATATCATAAAATCAAGGAGTCTAGAATAAGCTGTTCATCAGCAGCATGTAGAATAATAGATAATGATTTACTATAGTGGCAGATAATAAAAGTGGTAGGTTTGTTTTGTAAATATTTGATCATAGATCAGTGTAGAAAGTATAAATCACTACATAATGTCTTAAAACTAGAGGGCAGTTGTGTGTGTGTGTGTGTGTGTATATATATATACATAATAAACAATTGGGGCTCCATGGAGCCTCAGCAAGCCAAATTTGAATACATTTCTCACAAATTTCAAATTTGAGGTATAAACCTAGCTGTATGTACTCAAATAAAATTTATACCTTTTAAAAAATTTACTTAAATTCAATAAATTTGGAAGTAATTTGGTTCACATACCTAGAATTCACGTTATGTTGAATTGTTATAATCAGGTATATACCCAAAAACTAAAACTCCCAAAAGTTATACTCAAATTTGGTTTGAATATATTCATGATTTAGGCTCCATGGAGCCCCAATTGGGCTTCCATGTTTTGGAAGATATATATTTTATTTCAGTATATACATCTCGTTATATACCTCAAAACTGAAATTTCAAGAAAATTATTCAAATTTGGCTTGAATCTATGCATTAAAAATCATGGAGTCTAAGCTCCTGGAGCCTCAATTATTTATGCTATATATGCACATATATTTTAAAAATCCATCTTACAAGCGAGTGTAATTACACCTATATCTTAATACTACTTTGTGGTAGTATATACTATTTTATCACTTGGAGTATGTTCATATACTATTTACCCTAATGCGAGCCAAATGAAAAAAATTCAGGTGAGTCCATAATTTTTAGCGTATGTGCAAAATACATTCATATTTGCATACCACCTAAAAAATAGTATATATACTACCTAGATGGCCTTAAATAGAAAAAAATACTAGTTTGAACATAGGTACATATGAACTTGTTTTTGGAAAAGAACAAAAATCATACATAGAAGTTTTGAAAAAATCTCTAAAGATTCATACACATAGACTAGGGGATGAAGTATGTTCCTGAAAATTTTGGTTAAACATATGACCATTTGTGATCTGCATGAAAAATATAAATTTGGCAGCTGTTTTACATGTTCTTGTTCACTATTATATAATAGCCCATTTTATTATTTTGGTATAGATCATAAATATTCATACATCTTAATAAAAATTTATAAGTATATACTTTGTCCCATAATATACATGTATGAATTTTTGATTTCTTATATTTCTAGGTACGATTTTTCTTTTTGTTTTCAACTTTGGGTCCATATTTACCCCTTTTCCGAAAATTCCCTCTTTTCTTACTAACCAGTACGCTAGGTACTCCATAAATTAAGTGCGATTGTAAGATAAAGGAACATATATATATATATATATATATAGATAGATATATACGTATATACATATATATGAAGCCTCTATCTTACAAGCTATTGTAGTTACAGTCACATGTCGTTTCAGTCATTCTGTGGAGTATCTAGCGCAACGGGAAGTATGTATGTGTAGTATGGGACTATATAACACTAGTATAGATACTACTTTTTAAGTGGTATGTATACTTTTTGATATACTCATTTCTATGTGCAAATATGAAAGTATTTTCAAAATATGTGAAGAACTATGTACTAACTTTCAATTTTTCATGTGGCTCGCATTGGAGTATCTTAGAAATAGCATGTGAGCATACTCAAAGTTATAAAGTAATATATATACTATCGCATAGTACTATATATACTCTAAATTCTAGGTATGTGATCTACTATACCCTAAAATCATTCAATTTGAATGAATATTTTAAAAGGTATGCACTTTATTTGATTGTTATAGTCAGGTATACACGCAGAAACTAAAACTTCCAAAACTTATACCCAAATATAGTTTAAATCCATGACTTTGAAATCATGGAGCCCCAATCCCACTTTGGCTTCCAATAAGTAGGGCTCCATGATTTCAAATGAGTAATATTATGAAACTCTTTTTATGACAAATCTAATGGTATTATTTTTACCTACCAATCTAAATAGTCTTTTTTATTAATCAGTGGTCAATGATATAAAATTTTGACTACACGTTCCTAAAATATCAGCTATTTCGAATGGAAACAGTATGTTAAGTGTTTTTACTAGGGACATATGATGTCGTATTAGATATTTTGAAGGTCTATAGTTAATGTGTTTTTACTTGGAAGGTGAGATTTGCATGTAGGTAATAGTTTTCGTGTCTAGAGTGTTTTTACTAGGGACATATGATGTCATATTAGATATTTGAAGGTCTAAAGTTAATGTGTTTTTACTCGAAGGTGAGATTTGCATGTAGGCAATAATTTTCGTGTCTAGACGTGTTCGTATAATATATTATCATATATTAGAAGAGAACGTATCTCGGAACCATCGGATCCGATGTAGAATGAACAGTTCGATGTCTACTATCCAACATGATTTGTTTGCACACTCAAACTTCTCGTCCTTCCATGAGTGTTGTTTGCCCACTACTCAGTCTCCCTCTACGCGTCCTTTGACCATGTTTGTTCTGTCATCCAGGTTTATTCCTATATCTCGGAGTTCCCCACCATCGGCGTCACTCCGAGAAAAAGTGGACCATGCGCTATGGGGTAGGGCCACAGCCACCAATCCTAGTTCTCCTGTGTTTATCCTGGAGACATCTCAGTAGGCAAAGAGGGTGTTGGAAGTGGTGTGCAAAATCCCCAAGTGCAAGTTGGCCATTTAATTTAGAACATTTCGTATTTTGGTGCTAACATTCTGTGAAATCAAGTATGTACATTTTGAATTTCTTGTTGGAAGTCATGTTTATGTGAAAAAAGTTCATTTGTTTTGATTTAAATGTTGGGTGTCTCCAGACTGAAACTTTCACTAGCAGGGGACAGTGGAATTGCTGAGAGTGGCGAGTTCGCTAGAGAAAATTTGGCTAGCTGGTGCTGGTATACAACATCTGCTGGTTATCTTAATTACCACCAGCTAGGCCTGGTATTAGTCATTGCTTTTCCTTTTCTAAAATCATGTGGGCATTTCTACGCCCACTCCTTGACAATCCGCCGCCATCCATTCCTCTCCTCTCTTCATTGCTGTCCAGAACCTCCACCGCTGTCTACTTCTTGTCATCGCCTCGCCCCTTGCCATGGCCATGTCCACCATTGCTGCTCGTCACCGGCTCCTGAGCAGCCTTTGGTGCACAAGGTTGGGTCTGCAACTGCCGGGATGACAACATTGTGGAGGCCCTCTTCTGTGGCAACCCCGCCAAGGTCGACGAGATGGTCTCCCGCCACTTCCCCATTGGGCGCTCTGCCACTGCTGCCACCACCGTCGTCGCATCCTGTGGCGATCTCGTCCCCTCGACTTTGACATCAAGCTCACTGTCAGCACAGCGCCCCTCCCCATACTCTCCTCTCTGGCCACCTAATTGGTGAACCCTAGGTGCGCGCCACTACCACCACCTCCTGGCATGATCCCCTCCCCACCGTATAGAGCGCCGCCTACCGTCGGTCTGGATCCAAGCTCCTCCCAATTCCCTTCCACTAGTCCAGATCCGAGCCCATCCCAACTATGATGTTGAGGCGTCACCTCCCTCCTCCCTTCCTGTTCACCTGGTTTGTTTCATCCTTGTGACATCTATAGGAAGGTGTTGATGGCTATGACCATGGCGAGGGTCGAGCGACATCATGGAGGTGGCCATGGAGGGGAAGGGTAACCACAACCATGGTGAGGGACATGGTGTTGATGGCCATGACCATGCATGGCAGTGACCGCGGAACGAAGGCTACCATGGGCGGGCGGCGATGGCAATTTTCTTTTAAATGTAAAAATAGATCCCAGATGTTTCTTCCTATAGAGCCATTTGTGATAGTCATCTATCCCAGACTGTTCAAAAATCGTCTGTGACAAGGCCTTTACGTCCACAACACATGTTCCTAAATGGTTCAAGAAACCGTCTCGGATGACTATTTTGAACAATCTCGAAAAGCTGTTTTTGTAGTAGTCGCCTCATAGGCTTGAGGAGATAGCCCCTGTAAAACTTCGGTACTTACAATTTCATCCTGGACTCGCGTTCATATACTTTTATTATGAAATCAACTAGAGCTTGTTAGAGACAAGTCAATGTTTGGAGGTGCAATTTTATGTATTTTGGTGGGCTCAAGCATGATGGTATGTCCCGTGGAGCCATAAATTTCTTTTGATTATTTGCTGATAACAAAGAATTCGTTCAGTTATATATGTTCTCACCCCTTGGAATTAGGGTTAGAGTTTATGATTCTAATTCTTGTGACAGCCAAACATCCCATTTCTAAGATGTAATTATAATTCTTAAATTATATGCTCATTCACGGTAACAAAACATGATGTTAAGGTGAAAAGGCTAGGAACACTACGCCGAAATGATGTCAAAATGCGTGGCAGAGCCATTGTAGGGGAAGAATTGATTACTGGACTAATATTGTTCATCTGTGATTTAGCTACAAGCACACGACCTTTTCTTTGAAGAATGTGTTTAATTATATATCATGAGTTTCCAAAATACCAAACTCATGGCTAAAATCTTTGAAGAATGTGTTTAATTATTGAAAAGGTTTATGGTACATACAACTTTTAGCTAACGAGTTTGAAAACATTTTTCACCAACATATTTCCCGCTCTCCAGCAGTCCAATTGAGGGATGACCAGAGGATGGTCGGAACAACGTATGGTACGTGTATTTATAAAGATTGAGAACTCATGATATATAACGGGAGCCAATATGAAGATTCATTACCTGGTTTAGTGGCACGCTAGCCAAAATTCCCATCATACTAATAAAGAAAAGGAATAACATCCAGTGTCCCGTCGGTATGTGGTCAATAACATCTCTTGGATCTGGATCTTCACCAAGTGATTTGGCCACTACAGAAGTCATTCCAATGGCGTAATTAGCAAAGCCACCTAGAAGAAAGGTAAACAGAAAATAAATTGGTCAGTGTGAAAAGGTTACCTAACATGATCAGAATTGGAGGTGTCCCGGGAATGTTTCTATGTTTTCTATTTGCCTAAAGGTACTCAAATTTTGGATCTTCCGTCATGGATCTAACGGGAGAAGTCACTTTCCATATTTTTATTATGACCGTAATTCTAGTGTATTATACCTTAAGTTGTATCATATATATTACATATATGATTAGATACAACTCTCTCAATAGTTTGTATCTTAGTATTGTATCCGTACAAGCTATCATTTAATACGCTTTATGAGAGAAAAAACATAAATTGTTTTGGATTCCACGTTAAGAGCCATATCAAAATTAAAATACGATATCTCTCTTTTTTCTCCTTAATTAGACATTTACATCAGTATTTTACTTAAATAACATATTTAAAATATAGTACACGACAGAGCACCGAGACTGCCCCAGTACAATCTCAGCTCGCTGCCTCTTACATCCGAAGCCACAATCAAACTAAAACCTCAAACGCCTCAAAACACTAAACGAATAAACAAAAACTGCATGATTCTCACGCTATCAGAGGCAGCGAATTTTTATATACCCCAATGAACCATGTATTCCCGTGCTATGTTTGCGTCTAAGAAAACAATTGTTTGAAATACTGAAAATAAACCTAACGAAAAAAAATTCCGTGAGAAATATATTTGAAATAGAAATAACACTATTTTTGAAAAAATATTATAAATTCATGAGAAGTGTTTCAATAGTTCAAAAATTATGTTCCGAAAGGAGAAAACATTTTTTTTCAAATCTATTTCAGGGAAAGAACTGATCTAACTTGTAAAAGAATGTTTTGTTATTCGGAGGAAAATATTCCATTGTTTCAAGGAACAAGAGAAAAAAATTGTTCCTGATTTCAAAGTTGAATAGGATGAACTTTGTTAACCTCATATTTCGTGTCAAACAATAAAAAATCATAGTCGAAACAAATTATTTCCAGTGACAAAAAAACTACGTATGAGTCATAGTGTAGGTATTTTCAGCCTTCCCAACTCTTCTCAAAATATAGGTTTTCTATAGGGAAGAACTACGGATTGTTATACTGGCAACAGGATAAGATCAGACTGCCGTGGAAACATAAAAAGAATCTATTGAAATTGTTAAATATGCAATATAAAACTTGTACTGTCGCAATATTATTCTCCGTGATGTTTCCATGTAAAAAAACTCTCACTATGAAAACATTCTTTTTGTGCTATGAATTTTTTTTCATACAGTGAAAATTTATCCTACTGAAAGCAAAAATAAGACTACAGATGCATGTCATTTCACTTTTCTATAGTACTTCTGATGTATTTTTCTTATTCTTTTCCTTATTAAATCCTTCATTAATTTCATCAAGAATTGAGCATTTTCAATTCTATATGCACTACAGGTTTAACAATTAAATTGGCATGGTTAATGATCAAATGTTAGGAATATTTAATGCATTTATGATGAAAAGAAGAAAGTTGTTAATTGATTGAATCGTAACAATGGTATTTCATCTACACTCTTAATTCATATGCCCAGTAAGTATGAAGTGATTTAAAAAAGCGTCAAATTAGCCCACCATTGTACTTCCTAGGCTTTGGGCCGCCAAAAGCGTGTCCCGATTCATGTGCGTGACCGTTAGAAAAACCGCCTCTCCTCTCCCCTTTAGAACTCTATGAGAGGAGCTCCTATCTCTCGCCTTTAGGGCAACACCGACCACCGCAAGCTGCATGGGCTGGCTTGGTTGGCTCGCCCACCCATTAGTTCTTATTCTAATTTTTTAAAAGAAATATAGTTTATAGATCATGTTTATGAAAATATGTATAAGAAAATATACTCTCAATATCCTATAAAAAAATGGTCCATTGGTCCATTAGTTCTTGGAATTTGTTCCACCGGCCATAAAAAATGTTCATATATACTATATCAAATGTTCATGTAAACTCGTGATGATTGTTCTACTGCTCCATCAGGATATGTTCATGTATATTATATCAACTTTTCGCACAACTTATGAAAGTTGTTCCACTATCCATCGAAAAATGTTTATGTATACTATATCAAATTTTCACACGACCTGTGAAGATTGTTTCGATAGATAAAAGAATTATTCCATACCCAAAACCATTTTAAAAAATATGTTCCAATGTCCTTGAAGAATGTCCACGTATTTTAGAAAATATTCACTTAACTTGTGCATTCTTTCATATTTCAAAGATGGACACGATAAACTTACTATTGTTAATAACATTTTTGTGTCAAAACAATAAAAAATGACTATTTAAACAAACGTTATCTATTGGTAAAAGAAATATCATCTAAATATTTTTATAAAAGATAACACTAAAAAATATCTATTTATGAAACACGTGAAAAATACAAAAAAATAAAAGGTGAAAGTAAAAAAGTAAATAATTAAAAAAAAGAAAAAAGAAAAAACAAAACAGAAAAACGTAAAGAAAAGAAAAAGACCGCCCAGACCTTAACTGGCCGGCCCAAGTGGGCGGAGGAGGGTATGTGGAAGTTTTCTATGTCCTACAACGGACGAGAATATGATTTTCGCCCTATCAGCCACGGGCAGTGCACTATTGCCTACCTCAGCATCGCATGGGCTTCGTCAGCCTGCGATATGGTACATAGTACTCTAGGCCTCTAACGAACAGCCTAACACCAGTACATCAAGAGTGAGTAAACAATTTTTTTTTGAGCAGATGAGTAAACAATTTTAGTATTACTAGGACATATGATTCTTACCGGACATGGCTACGTTAAGGCAGGTAGTGACGGTGGTCAGAATTAACACGTTCTCCTGGCGTGTGAAGGGCAGCGTGGCGAAGCCGCAGGTCCGCTGCAGGTTGATGATCGACTTGAGAAAGAAGAAGCTGAGGACGTTGATGGGCATATTGAGCGCTTGTAAGATCCCAGCCTTCATCATGATCCGTAGCCCCATGAAGCCAAAGACGGCCCCAAGCACCACCGAGATGGCCATCGACCGCAGCGTCACCTGCCCCCACATCCCCGGCAGCAGTTGACTCTCAAACACCCGCTCCACGGACGACGCTATGCTCGGATCGCCGATCGTCGCATCCATGGCAGCGAGCCACGTACGCTAGCCCTAGCTCTACCGAGTGAGCTCCTTGAGCTTTGGTTAATTACTGTTTTGATGGAGCAAAGGGTGCGGTCCTTGGTTATTATGTTCTTGTAGGAGCCATGCATGCAGTTGGAAGTAGTGAGAGGTGGAGAGGGAATATAGTGCTGAAGGAGCAAAAATAGCATGCGGAACGGACGTTAGTCGGGCCACGTAGTGCTCATGTGGTGGTGGTGCGCGGTAAGATGGAGCGGACCTATGGGCACTCCTTGTAAGTGTGGGATTACAGATAGCCTGCATACATAGTAATAACGCCGTTTATAAGCCACTTATAAAATTTTTATAGACTATCGATAGAATTAGACACAACATTATTCTTTTTCTTCATTCTCTCTCTTTGCGGCGACCCGCCTACTACCCACCATGGATAGTATGCTGATCTTTGACATGTCGCAGACGAAGTGCCTTCTCGTCTACAACACATCACACAGAGTAGTACGACAGAAGCATTGCAGTGGTCCATTTATTACAACTTAATTTATAAAACGAAGTGCCTTCTCGTCTACAACACATCACACAGAGTAGTACGACAGAAGCATTGCAGTGGTCCATTTATTACAACTTAATTTACAAACTCAGAGAACAAGGTACAAATATATTCCCAAAAGTATGAGGAATTTAAAACCATTCCATTCGGCTCCAGCAAAAGTCATATCCTACATCTCTCATCTCCCACTTCCTATGCTTCTACGCTTCAGAGCCTTCACCACAGTAGTCAAAGTAGTAGTCGATGCTTTCGCCCTCCGTCGCTGTTGTCGGTTCTTCGGGGACTTCATCTTCGACCTCGATGTAGACTACGTCTTGATCCGTCGTCGGCTCACTTTCTAATCAAAAGAATTAAGATAGAGGGATGAGTACAGAAGGTACTCAATAAGTCCAGGAATAGCAAAGAGGTGTTTGATGCACTATCTACTGAGAACGGCAACGTTCTCCAAAAACAATGCAGTTTTGAAAGGTAAGAGAGTCAAGTTTTAATTTAAGAGTCTAATGATCTCATGTCTTACAAGCTGCTAGGATTCCCGATGAATCCCTTTCTTGCCAGATTCGCAGTTCCAAACAGGAACATGGAGTGACAATGCCACGATTCAATACACTCTGCAGAGGTGCGCAACTGTACTCACAAACGATCATAAGTATGTACCCAAGGTGATCAGCCCCGAATCACGTACCTATGATTACAGAGCCGTTTCGCCGCCCGATCGGCTATACCCCACGTCGTAGTCCATCTAGGACTACCGGTCCCATGTTGGTACTCCAACGTCCAACGTACCGTGGCTAACACCACCTTTTCTGTGGTTGATACTCACAGAGTCCAACCATTCTCGGTAGTTGATACTCACAGAGTCCAACTACCCAGATCCTACTTTCCCAGAGGGGTATAGACCTAGGGCAAAGGTACTTTAGCTTAGCCCCGTCCATACAGGGTATGTGGTAAGCGCGATCACTAGACCCTTAAGCACATTTGATCATTGGTTGCATTAACCTTATAGGAGACAAAACTGTGTGATGAAACCTGCATTCCAATGTGCCTCCGGCACCCATTTCAAGGTTTCATCACCCACCATGATTCACGCCCAAAAACTGGCGATCAAAATAAAATAACAGTTGATTCATCTTTAGAAAATACATTTTCCTTTTGTGCATGTTATAGACAAGTGGGAAATTTGGTAAATCATTCTCAACGGACATGAACAAGAAACTGGACTTGCCTGGTAGCGGATTTGAAATGGAGTTCGAAGGGTTTACTTGTGGAACTTTGGCTTCTGGCAAAGAAAACGATAAAGTCCGATAAGGACTTATTCAGAAAAATCCAATCATAGATGTAATGCCATGATTATGCATGCATGAGACAATTGTATCTTAAAATGCAAGAATTGTGGTACCAATGTACTTGGACATCTATATTCGATTTATAAGCTGAATGAATGTTTAAGTTTCACTATTTTCTCAAAGCCTTTATGAGTGATTTCCTGCCCTATTAATTCCTTTAACCTTGTTTTATTTTAGTTAAGTTAAATATTGGTATTACCCTTCAATGTATGTTAATCTTACTTACTTAATTTACATCTGGACTTTGACCTAAAATTTGTAACTTAAATACTTACCTCCTCTTCCTCTCCTTTTAAAGAACAAGAATAGAGGATTTTTTAGCTTGAGTAATTACTTTAAAGATCCAACTTAAGATTTTACAACTAAACTATTCTTCAAAGAAAAGAATTAAAATACTCTAAGTAATTAAAAGTTTATTCAAATTTATTGTTAAAGCATTTACCTAGACTTTTATTTCTTCTCTCTTTTTTTTTCCTTCTCTGATCATTGGGCCCATTAGGCCCACTCGGTCTCTAACCTACCCCCAACCGATCCAATCGACCTCTTCTTTCTCCTTACCCTAATCTTCCTCTACACACACGCATGTGCAGGGGAGAAATTCCCCACCTCGCGCCGCCGCTTCCTCACACTTGCGCTGCCGACGCCTCCTAGTGCTGCCGCCCGCCTCTCGTGCGCGCCATCTCCTCGTCTTCCCTTTTCGGTTGCGGCTGCTCACGCTCCGTCCTGCTCGGCGCCGCCACCCCCATTACACTTCATCCTAGGTCTGTCGCCGATTCAGACCTGCGCTCGGGATGATCCTCGCCGGCCGCTCGTCTCTTCGACGCCCCTTTCTTCACGCACACATGCCGCCGCCTCCTCACGGGTCGCCTTGGCCTCGGTACTCGCTATGGTCTCCTCCGCCTCGATCTACTACCCCATGGCCGGACGGCAATGGAATTGACCACCGCTGCAACCGCAATGGTGCCACTCCAATCCCCTGGTATGTCTTCCTCGATTTCACCCTCCTCATCTCTTTTTCCTTCTCCATAGTGACTCAGTTTTAGGGTTCCTCACATACTGATATATAATACATGTGTTTGTGTTGTATTCTGATATCTCTAAATATTCTCTATGAAGTTTATTGATATGTTTAATTAAAGTGTTATATTTATGCTCGATTCTCATGTTTAGTAGTCCTTGAACAATTTGTTGTGATTACTACTTAGTTTATAGTTATGGTTCTTCTGCCATTTTACTTGGCTTTCTCTGAAAATTATCATTTCGTGCACCACAATTGATACTTTGGTGCATGGTTGTACTGATTACTTCTAATACTTAATTGATATGTAATTAGTAATCACTAGGCCTGTTCTAGTATGCATAATTATCTCCTGTATACCCTCGTATTCTTCCTCTCTCTTCCTTTTTCATGATTTTGACTATTTCACTGGTTCGCTCTACCTTGTGTACTGCAATACCATGGTTGATTTAGGTTGGTTCTAGTAATTTTGATAGATATACATGTCTTTGTGTTATACTTGCTCGTGGAGTTGATAAGTAATGACTTAATACTCTTTATGCACTGACATGTTAATTATATCTATATGTTCGTGTTGCCTAAATCTTTTATCATATACTACAAGAATGCCTTGCCGACAACCCACTTAATTTTAGCTAAGCATTCTAAGATGTTACTAAACCGGTGTTGTGGTTATTCTGCTTAAGTGCTAAATTGAGGCCCTTATACTTTGGTGCTATTTCTATTGTGCTGAACTGATCCTACCTTAGAGCTATAGATAATCTGCTATTAACTAATGATGATGCTTGAGCTTGCTTCTGCTACGCTCATCTAATTTTTAGAAACTCTATTGTGGCTGTTGCTCAGTTTATAAATATGGTTCTGTTGCCATGCATGCCCCTCTTTAGCATTTTAGCTCTCTGATAAGTACCGAAGTTTATTAGATTTGCAACTGGTTTGTGCTCAAAGGATTTCCTTCCATTTCTCTGAACATGATACCACACTGGTTTGGTCTGCTCTAGGTTGCTACCTTAATTAAATATTTTAACTCATCTATTACAAGGGTTCCACACATATGGTTATATGCATATTAAGCTCCAATGCTAAAGAACAGATTCTGTCTTGCTTTAGTTTACTCTTACATTGATTTCTATCTAAGAAGTATAAAAGAAAAGTAGGATCTGCTAAGAACATATGGTGTTTTTTTGATTTTTAACTAGCTAATTTATGATGCTTGAAATCTTATATTTTTTTTGAAGCTCATAAGAACATGATACCTGTCTGAAATTTCAGACTTCTATTAAGCCTACAATTGGATAAGAATTGATCTCTTGTTTGGTTCAGATTTTAACTGATACTAGTGCTGCCTTTTCTAGCTCATAACTTAGGAATGGTTGTAATGCTTAAATCTGATATCCTTGTTTTCCAAAGACATGAATCCAACACTACCTAATTTTTCTAAATCTTAGCATTTATACCTTATTGGATGAGGCTTTAGTTCCAATGGTATGGACCTATAGCTATACTTGATTTTAGCTTCACTCTCTGTTTTAAATATGTACATGTATATAGATATACGTACGTTGGTTCATTAAGCTGGAAGAAACAGATGCTTCATTTATCTTAGCTTATTCCTGTGATAGCTTTTATCTGAGAATAGTTTAGAGAAAGGTATAAATTTGATAAGAACAGATTTCATGCTTAATCTTGGCTAGCTTATGACGATGCTAAGCATCTGAAGCATTTATTAGAATCTGATAAGGACAGATACACTACGCAGTGCCTAAATGGTTGCCTTTAAAAAAAACCCTATGATGACTAAATCTGAGGGTCCCCTAAAATCCAACTTCATATGCATATGCAGGATATGACAGTCTGGATGGGGTTTTACCTTATCTCTAAGTTGGACAATGGCCGATCCAAGCTCCCCAAAGCTCTTGGTCCTTGATCCGGCTTGCTGAACTTGGTGGTGATTTCCTAAGTCCTTGATCTGTTGGTGGTCTGCTCCTCCTCTCCTCGGCCGGTCCTTCTCCACCTTAATGCCTCTAATGCCCCCCTAGTCTTGATGGCTTCCTTTCATGCTTCAGTTCTTCTTCATGCTGTTCCTGATCCCCTATGTAACAACTATGGCTCTTGGTAAGACTGGATTTCCTAGCTATGGAGTTTGGCTTCTATGCCATTCCTCCCTTGGCTGCTATGGCTAAGGTTCCTAAGACTTGTTTCTTGGAGCTAGTTCTTACTCTCTTTGGCAACGGCTACGGCTCTCCTAGCTTGGTTCTTGTTGGAAGAATGTGGCTCACTAGCTGCTACTGCTTCCCTCTAAAGTTATTTCCTAAGAGCCTTATATGGTTCTTGATTTCTTCGATGGTGAGTTTTGCCATCACCTGATTACTTCTTTGCTACTGGCTGCACTGGTATCTCTCTGGAGTGCTACCGAGGCTTTTGCCTACACTTTTAGCTGCCTTGTTTAATAAGTGGCATCACCGAAATGATGGCTATGGTGTTCCACTTGAACCTGGTTACCTTGTTGGTTAAAGGATTTGGCTAAAATCCAACTTTGTGAGTACCGAGGGTTGGCTTTGGAATTGATGTTTATCTCATAATTTGATCTTTAAAATCTTTTCAAAACAAAAATCATGGAGGTATTTTTAGAATAGAAAATAAAATTATTTTAAATACTCTTCACCTCTTTTCTCCATATACAACGTACTAGATTTGTCCAACGAGGGTCTTAGCCACGTGGCCCTGGGACAATTTTTGAAAACAAAAACATTTTTAAAATTACTTTTCAAAACTAAAAACTATTTAGGTCATCGGCACTATTTTGCCCCCGCAGCTAACCCTGCGGATGTCGGCGGAACTGTGCCGGTGAACCACCTTTATTTTAAAACAATGTTTTTCAAAACCATTTGCCTCCTACAGCAATCTGCGGGGTCCTAACAATCCCGAATTCTCATACTCGGCGGCTTCGGACTTCGCAAATATTTCCGAAGGTCGCTTCCCCCAACATCTGGTGTTCCTCTACAGCTCGAAGCTCGAAGCTTAGGTTAGGTTAGACATTTATATAGGTAGATTAAAGTTACCCCTGTAATTTTATTTCTTCATTTTCTTTTATTCTTGTAACAATGTTTTATCCAAACATTTGTATTACATTCTTAATTAGTAAAGTTCTGCTTCATTGTATATACATATGTGCATGAAATATTTACGATGGATGCTATGCATATGATGAATGCACAACACAACTTCCCCCCTCTCTCGCTCTACTCTAGACATTCCTTGGTAGATTCAGGTCAACTCAGCAGCGCGAGTTGACCTGACCTTCACCTCACGCCTCTTGTGACTACCCCGAAACTAGGGTCCTCACACTCTTCCACCTTATAGAAAATATTGCATAGCATCTCTCACAAACAACTGACCAGCCCCTATCGAAACTAGAAGTATCCATGCATTGTCAACATTTCAGTTTTTCAAATTGTTAGGACTTAGGCAAAAGAAAAGGAAAGATGGTGTTTAAGGGCACAACACTTTGAACTTTGGCAACCCAAGGTACAGTTCAAAACTGGAAAAAGTTCATTCATGGTCCCTCAACTGTTGTCGGAGTCTAAGTTTGGTCTCTCAACTATAATACTAGACAAACTTAGTCCCTCAGTTTTTAAAATCGGAGTGGTTCCTCACCCACTTGAAACGGTTTAATGATAGTGACATCTCAATTAGCACAAAAAATAGAAAAACAAACATTTCAAAAAAAGGGGAAAAGGAGAAAATCAAATAATTTGACCCAAAAAAAAGAAACAAGGATAATTAAAAAAAGTGGAAAATAAATCTTTTATTAAATTCAAAACAGAGATTCTCATGAGACATAAAAATTTAAAAAAAGAAAATTGAAGAAAATTTGGAGGGAATAAACAAAAATTTAGAAAATTGAGAAACATGCTAGAAAAGTAACTAATATCTAGGAATTTAAAAAATGGAAAACTTCAGAAGATACATAGTTGTTACTAATTTTCTAGAACATTTTTATTTTTAAACCTTTTTATTTTATTCATAATTTCCCTTTCGATTTTCTAATTTTCTCAACTTTTCCTATGTCTACAAATTTATCAATCTTTCTTCAAATTTCCTTATTTCTTCCTCTCTTTTTTCAAATTTGATGCTTTTTTTTTCTAAATTTTTCATTTATTTTTTGATGATTCTTTTTATTTTCTGAATTTTTTGTGTTGATTAGGTTGCCACATGTGTGAATCTCCTGCATTGTCAAAACCATTTTAAGTAGGATCAGGGACCAAACCTATCTAGTTTTTAAAGTTGAAGGACCAAGTTTATTTGTATTCAAATTGAGGGATCTAACTTAGACTGGACCAATGGTGGAGAGATCAAATGTGTACTTTTTTCTTCAAATTTTATGTATCTAGGTGCACAGTGCAGACCCAAGATTTTGAGCAAGAGTGAGCCAATTTGATATTAAAAAAATTGATACTATAAATTTACCAAAAGCACAATACAAATAGATTAATAAGGTTACAAACATCTTAAAATCAATAATTAAGTCTGAAATTTGCCTATGAGAAGCTTACATGACTACTTGTTGGGCTTACGCCTTCTCATGGCCATGAAAGTCTCGATTATATCATCTTCATTCACTTTAAAGAAAATATCTTGCTCAATGAATGTGAGTAGACAATCATCCAAAAGACTATCATCCATCCTATTTCTCAACCTACTCTTGACTAAACTCATTGCAGAGAACACTCTTTCAACACTTGTCGTTGCCACCGGTAGAAGCAATACCAATTTGAGAAGCAAGTACACCAAATCATGAACTTTATGCCTCTTTGTTTCAATAAGCTTAACTGAGAGCTCAACGAGATTGTCTAGGCCTTTGAAGCTATCATCTTTTCTCATGTCGTCAGTATAGTTATCAATTTGCATTTCAAGTCTTAGCAAGTCCGTGCTTGAAATATAATTGGGGTAAAATCAACAAGTCTACGTACCTTGTGTACATCAAAAGAAGCAAATGAGTCGGCGGGATTCAAGGCTGACATACAAGAAAGCAACTCCATATTAACCTCATCAAACCAATTGTTAAGCTCTTGACTAATTTGATCAATGACCTTAATATATACTTCTATTTTAAAGTGATCATCATTTTTTTTGTTTTGAACAAACCGTGTGATCTTCCATAAGAACTCTGATGTCATGTTTATTGCAAAACAAAGTGACCATTTGAAGGAATGCATCCTGCCCATTAGACCTCAATTGTTGCATTCTACTCTTTGCCAGGCTAACAAGACATTGTATTAAGAATATCTTGGTCTCTTCTTTGCAAACACTCAGACAAATCATCTGTGTATCCAAGAATGAGAAGCATCAAGTGTGCACTGAAAATAAAGTCAAATGACACAAACACTCCAACCATACTATGTATTTTTGGCCAATCACCCCTTTGTAAAGTATCTTCTTCAAGAGTTATGAGTACGTTACGGATTGTAGGATACATAGCAATAATGTTGACAACAGTTTTGTAATGAGAGGCCCACCGAGTCTCACCGGGCCTAGGTAAGCCCATCTCTTCATTTAATCCACTCCTAGTTTCTAGTTCACCACATTCAAATTCTTTCAAGATATTCTGAAGTCTAACATTTCAAAGCATGTCATGACGCTTACAAGAAACTCCAAAAATACTCAGCAAGAGAGATACTTGATCAAAAAACCACCCACAACAACAAGAACTAGTTGGAGTTGATGTGCAAAACAATGGATATAATCTCTCCTTTTATGTTGCTAGTTTCATCATAACCTTGCCCACGGATTTGAGTTATTATCAAATGGTGACTAACAAGTAAAGCTTGAATTGCTTCCTTAAGTCATGAATAACTCCAAGGAAGTGCTCACATGGCCTTTCCAGTTTATCAACATAACACAAGCAAAGAGCTAGTTTTTCTTTATGTGATACATCACTAGATTTATCAGCTAGAATTGCATAGTGCTCATCACCAAGTTCTTCAATAATTTGCTTTCTAGTTTCTATGGCACAACATTGAATAATTTTCTTTTGTATCTTAGAGGAAGTCAAAGTGTAATTACTTGGATTATTCTTAAAAACAAACTTATTGGCCTCTTCACTATTTGCTACAAGCCATTTTAAAAGTTCAACAAAGTTTCCTCTATTGCTAGTCCTTTTACTTTCATCATGTCCACGAAATGTCAATTAACATCTAAGTGAATAAATCAACCTGATCTTGTAAAGATGTAGATCCTCCTTATTCACCTTCACAATAAGATTATCAACTACTTCACTAGCATTCACAAATAAGTTGTATCTCTCTTGAGTTGCATTGTGCATACTTATTACACCACCCACATGTTTATCAAGTGCATCAGTTCTATTCCAATTTCTCCAACCACCTTTAATAAAGCTATCAGTCCCCTTGCCTTTACATTTTTTCTCTTTGAACAAGTAGCATACAAAGCAAAATGCAGCTTCCTCTTTCATACTATATTCAAGCCAATAATATCGATGAAACCAAAGAACAGTGAAGTGTCGATCACTCTTTCTGATTTTCCTATTTTTGAAATCATGTTCATAAGGTTGGTTTGGACCTTTAAGAATATATGCTCTCCAAACCGTATCTTGATCATTGCCAGGATAATTTGCAATGGACGGCCTTTCCCCTTGATCATATTGAAGACGATTAATATCATAAACCGGCGGCGGTGGCGGTGGTGGTGGTGAGACATCTTCAAGTGGAACCAAAGGTGGGGAATGAGAAGATGACATTTGATTCACACTTTCTTCAATTACCCTCTCTTGCTCCGGTTTGCCTTCTTGTTCCATAATTTGCTCTTCCACCACAGCCACAATGGCGGAAGGAGATGAAGAAGAAGCAATCTTCTTTGCTTCATGTTGCCGGAAAAGAGATGCAAGCTCTGCATTCCTCTTCTATCTTAACAATTCTACCATAAAAATATTCAACTTATCAACATACTGCTTTCCACACTACTGGCTCTCCATTTGTTGCAAGTACTTAGGCTTTTCTTGGGACCTTTAATTAGACAGGTGAGTAATACCTAGACTTTGCCAAGAGTTGATGGGTGAAAAATAGAATATTTTTATGCGGCTTATATTAACTATGAATTAAATTAATATTCTACTAATTCAGTATGTCAGCAATGAATTAGATTAATATTCTGGTCTAGATTAGCAACGAATTATATCAATATTCTAATTCAGTATGTGAGCAAGTGTAGTGAATTAGATTAATATTCTTGTCAATTGTCATTGAGTATATGTAATACGTCTATAGTTGCATTGCATAAGAGACAGTAATATTTGATTAACAGCCCTTGATTATTTGATTAGCAAGTGGGTCAAACATGCCATTGATTATTTGATTAGCAGTGCAGCTGAGTGCTAGTAGTATACCAAGTATACCACTACCGTCTGCCGAGAGTGCTGCAGAGCGCCAACATCGTTACATGATCAAGTGATCGACTAGTGACCGCGAGCAATCGGTTTTTGTCACCGGAGCCTAGAGTGGCCACTGCCCGTCCAGTGTCCGTCTGCGGTCTACCCACTGCCGCCGCTGGCCGGCCGCCTGTGCCTAGCTGCTCCGCCGCCCAGCCACCGTGCGCCGTTGGGGACAACGGGAATTCGGAAAGCCGAGGCGCCGCGAGTGATCGGTTTTTGGTTTTTTTTTCCTTTTGATTGGGAAACTGGAAGATAGGAAGACACTGATGATAATGTGGGCTGTGACAATGGGCTTTTTTTTTGGTGCTATAGTATACAGACCAACGGGAATACAGGAATTCTTAGGGCCGCACAACCGTGCCGCTCTTTGGACCGTTAAGTTTAGGGATGGCCCCAACCATCATCGCGGACATCTTGCAAGAGAGGAACTAAACAGTACGAGTAATGGACAGCGGAACAATACAAGCCAGGAAACATATCTGGATAGAGATTCACTCAGCTCATATGAAGGACTAGATGTCGCTGCAGTCTGTCGGGCCATCTGTAGAATCCAGCACATGCTAGGCTTTTCATACCAAGGGGTCTTCGATCCAGCCACCGTAGAAGCCTTGCGGTGTAAAGCCCAGTGTCCAGGCCGTCTGCTCCCCCTCCTAATTTCTATCCTGACGATCTCAGCGGTGGTGACAGACCCCTCCGACGATACCGACTGCCTTACATCATACTCGGACTGCAGGTCCGGTACGTTATCGTGCGAGAGTTAACATGAGGGATGGATATGGCAGAGAAGCATACTGTTGTCGCTGGTTTAGGTAGGGGTTAAAGATCTATTTTGGAACGGTCGTAATTTGTTTTTCGATATGGATTGTTGTATATACTGCAGATGTTAACATTTTCCAAACGTCCGATTTCAGTTTTCTCAATTTCTCTGTTACATTACTATTTTCAATTTATTACATAGTTTGCAGAACTTTGATTACTTTTTACACAGGTGCAAAAAAAACCCGTTGCGTCAGGGGCCTGATGCAACAACCAAATTTGTTGATTGGCTTAGAAGAAATCAAGGGCTCTATTTGAGATATGAGTTTTGCTTCACTACACCTCTCTTTCGATGCAATTCAACAGCGAAGATTAGAACTTATCTCCGTAGTCATAAAGGATAGTGATCATTTCACGTGGTGGAAATACTCACATTAAATAAAGTAAGCCCATATCACAGGCTTACTGGTACAAATCTATATAAAGTCTAGGGTTTCTGCTCATCTCCTGATTGCTCTCTCTCCCCCTCTGACCAAACAAATCATCATCCCGCATCTGTCAGCTTGGTCTAAGGATGAAGTTCTTTTTACAAATTCACTATTGCCATGAGATTCGATCACATAATGCAATATTTGTAAAATGTTTGAAAACACAAATACAACCAATTTACATAGAGAGAGGAGGAGGGCGTGCACGCTAAGGGTAGATGCATGCAGGCATCTAGGAGGGCAAAAAAACTAGAAGATCAAATCACCCTCACTAGTACAGAATTGTTCATCCAGGGCATCTTATCCGAGGCGGTTGGGAAAAAGTGCCTCTAGTAACAGATATCTAAGGCGGTTATAATAGATCAACCATCTCGGATAAGAAATTTGGGAGCAACCGCCTCGGATAATGATGTCATCCGAGGCGGTATTTCCGTAACAACCGCTTCAGATATTTTTCTGAGATGGTCAGCTAGAACCAACCGCCTCGGATAAGGCTCATACCGAGGTGCATATATATTTACAACCACCTCCATGTTGGAGGACAATATTGGAGGTGGTTGGTAATACATAACCGCATCCATATAACCAATATCCGAGGCGGGTAAGTGGATCTAATCGCCACCAATCTGCTGCACAGTATTAAATGCTCTTGCGAGCAGACAGACTAGCAGAGCTAAATCTTGTCTTAAATATGGCATATTGCTAGCGAGCGATTTGGTGGCGATTTTTTAGGGGAGAAGCTAGATTTGGAAGAGTGGTTAGAGAAATTAATTTCTTGTTGATTAACAAAGGTTAGTGATTTGTTTTACAAGCATTTTATCCAATAATTTTGTGAATTTACTTTGTTATTTGACATTTAGAATATTGATTTCTATGGTAATAATTAGATGCATGGAGACGGTTGATTCATTGTATATTTGAATGCTTTATATTAATAGAGATTATTTTGTGGCTAAAATGGAAAAAAAATATAAATTATGGTTTTATATTTGTGGCTTAAATGAAAGAATGTTAATTTTGTTAGTTATATATTAGTAATTGAAGAGATTTGATGCATACAGGTTAGTTATATTTGTTAGTTAATTAGGTTAGTAATTAAAGAAATGTTAAACTCATGTAGCTTTAATTTAAACTTTTTATATGCACAACATAGATGGATTCAACGTGGATTTAAGGAGCTCGCAACACTGAGGCATACAGAGATAGTGTGAGATCCTTTCTGGCAGATGCCGAGGCGAACATGTTGAGAGAGGGGAGAGCAGACACATATTTTCCATGTCCGGACTCTGGTAAAGTAAGCATTTTTGAGCTCCTACATATCGAGTTTGACTTGTTTAAGAGAGATTTTAGGGAAAGGTTTTCACATTGGACTAAGCACGGTGAAGATAAAGCTATAGTCTCAGATGATGATATTCTTACCGATGAAGAAAAAACCGATATGTCATTTGATATTGGTTGTGATTCGGACGATTAGATGTCTGATGATGCCGACTCAATGCCAAATCTGGCATAGATGTTGTGTGATTTTGAAGGGCATGGAACTAACAGAGAGCACCAACAATTTCTAGGCTTGATAGGGGCCTCGGAGAAACCACTATTCCTAGGTTGCAAGGCTAAGTTCACGTTGTTATATGGCGTGCTTGAACTCGCAATAACTGGTCTGACATGAGCTTTAATGAGTTGTTTGGGCCTCCTACGGGACATGCTTTCCGAGGGGAATGAGTTACCCATAATCACATACAAAGCCAAGAAGGAGCTTTATCCCTTAGGACTAGAAGTTGAAAAGATACATGCATATCGGAACAACTGTATCCTGTACCATAAAGAGTTTGTAAACTTACATTCATGCTCATTGTGCAAGACTTCTCGGTACAAGGGTAAGATTGGACCAGATGGAGCCAAGGACTACGTCGAGGTTACAAAGGGCACTCTTGCCAAGATTTCTTAGTACCTTCCTATAATCTTGTGCCTAAAGCGTTTATTTGCGAACCCAAAGGTGGGAAAACTATTTCGCTAGCATGCTGAGGAGCGGAAAACATCTGATTGAAAGCTAAGACACCTAGTTGAAGCTATTCAGTGAACAAAGATCGATAGGAAGCATCCTCTGTTCACTGCAGAAACTAAGAACGTAAGGTTTGCACTTAGTATGGATGGAATGAATTCATTTGGCAACATGAGTAGCTGACACAACACTTGGCCCGTGCTTCTAAGGATGTCCAACCTACCTCCTTGGCTTTGTATGAAATAGAAGTACTTGTTGAAGGGCCTAAGCAGCCAAGTAACAACATTGACGTGTATTTCCAACTATTGATGGATGATCTATAAACATTGTGGAACACAGGAGTGCAGGTATGGGATGCGACAAAAGAGAATACTTCACTCTATGGGCCATGCTGTTATGCAAAATCCAAGACTTTCCCTCTCTCGGCAAGACCTCCCGTCATACGGTAAAAGGACCAAAAAGCTTTGTTATATGCATGGAGAATACTGTGAGCTTGATTCTTATGAATTATGGCAAATTCGTGTACAAGGGTCACCGGAGGTTCCTGCTTATTGAACACCGGTACCATATGTGGAAGACACAGTTCAGCGGAAGAACAGAGAATAGTTTGAAACCAAGGCCTTTCAGCGGTACAAAGATCTTTCAGCGTTACCATAGGTTAATGATGTCAATGTTTTGCTTAGTAAGGGTCGAAAAAAAATGCCACCCATGAGTCTGCATACTGGAAGAAGAGATTGGTATTCTGGGACTTACCGTATTGGAAGGGCCTAGACATTCGGCACTGCATCGACGTCATGCACATAAAAAAGAAAATGTGTGAAAGTGCGCTGAATATATTGCTAAACATCAAGGACAAGACAAAGGATGGCATTAAGGTGCAACTTGACATGGTTAATATGGAAATCAGACCTGAGTTGGTGCCTGTAGTTCTGCCTCACTTTATTCAAGGGTGAGAGAACTGATTTTTGCAAGTTCTTGCATGGTGTGAAAGTTCCATGATTCTGCCGACATAAAGAGGCTTGTCTCCATTGTAGGACTTGAAACTAATCGGCATGAAGTCTCATGACTGTCATATTATGATGACACAGATGCTCCCAGTTGCAATTAGACATATTCTACCGCCTAATATTCGAGAGACAATCATGAACCTGTGCTTCTTCTTTAACAATATTTCACAAAAGGTGATGGATGTGTTTAAACTAGATGATCTGGAGTTAGCGGTGGTGGAAATTGTGTGTTAGCTAGAGATGTATTTTCCACCATCTTGCTTTGATATAATAATCTATCTCATTGTCCACATTGTGCACGAGATCAAGATGTGTGGGCTAGTCTTCCTTCGGAACATGTACCCCGTTGTCCCCTTCGTGATCACCCATGTTGTGTTTACTATAGAGACGAACTTCCCCTCGCCCCTGTTGTCCCTATTGTCATCACAGGGGCAGGGTTGTCAAGACCATTGTCATCTTTAGGAAAGGCTCCCCTCAAGCCAAGGAAGCCTTCAGTGAGGACACATGGGTTGTTGAGAGTGTGGATCCAATGACCGGAGTTCCTAAGCCGAAAGAGACCCAAAAAAGTGGAGGACCACATGTAGGGTCGTTGCCTGTGAAAGGGTTTGAATCACCCTCCAAGAATGAGGTTAGCTAAGACACGAGTGGAGCGAAATGGCCTAGTAGATGAAGTGAAGCGATCCCTCAGAGTCCCAGTGGAAGCCGAAGCCGATTTCAACCGAGCTACTCTCTCCGTCCAAAAATCTAAGGCATATTTTAATTGGTTAAGACAAGGCTTTGACCAACAATTACTTAATTAATATGTGACTTATGTAACATAAAATTGGTATCATTAGATTCGAATTCAAAAGTACTTTCTTATGATTTATGATTTTCTATCACATAAATCGCATATTAATAAAGTAATTATTGATCAAAGTCTTGTCTTAACCGATCAAAATATGCATAACATTTCTGCATGGAGGGAGTACTATCCTAATGGCGGGAACGTGTTGGCGGAATTTCAAGCACAGACTGGGGAGGGACTTTATGAAGAAAAATATATCTTCTTGCCAAGCTTACTCAGACTATTGAAGTCGTCACAAGAATTCTAGGCAGAAAGCCAAAAGGGCAAGACCTAGCAAGGAGGAACAAGCACCCACACATTCTCGAAACCTCAGGGTATGTCGGTGCTAAAAAGAATGGGCAAAGGAAGACAAGGAAGCGGAGAAGTACAGATAGTAGCCTATCTTCTCTGATTTCACTAATAGCCGCATCCGAGACTGGTGCAAGACAAGGACAAAGATTAATCCTGTCGTAGCAACGAGGCTAGATAGTGAACTTGTGGCACCCTCGCAAGGCTTCACGGACCTACGAGGGTTGCCTGGGAAACTACATCACGAAGACACTGCAGCTGTGCACGGGAGTCACGCACGCGGGTTGCATGATGCAAAGACACTCGAACCCGCTGCGAGCCACAAACTAGAGGAGAGGAGGAGCAAGTGAACTTTTATTTCAGATTTTGGATGCCCCTTTGAATGGAAGGGATGCCCCTCTATTTATAGGAAAAATGGAGGGGTGGAAGAGATTACAAAAATGCCCTTAGACTATTTATAATCTTGCCCTTAGATGTACTAGTACCCTCGAGGACGAACTGGTCTTTTCCTCCAGGAATATTCTAGGAATACCCCACGGGCCCCGCTCATCATGCATCCCCCCGTGGTGACGATCTTCCCGTCGCCTCGAGCTTCCGGTCGTCACGAACTTCCCGTCGTCACAAACTTGCCATTGTCACGGACTTGGCGTCATCACAGACTTGACATTGGCACGGACTTGGTGTCGTCACGGATTTGGCGTCTTCACGGACTTGGCGTCGTCACGGACATGGCGTCGTGGTGTCGTCACGGACTTGGTGTTGGCACGGACTTGGCGTCGTCACAGCCTTGGCGTCGTCACGGACATGGCGTCGTCACGGACATGGGGTCGGTACGGACATGGCGTCGTCATGGACTTGGGGTCATCACGGACATGGCGTCACCACGGACTTGGCGTCACCACAGACATGGCATCGTCACGGACATGGCGTCGTCACGGACTTGGTGTTGGCGAGTCTTGAGGTTCATTGATTCCTCGTAAGTACAAAAAAGTGTCAAAATCGGGTAGCGCGGGGACCCCTTCTCCAACAGTAGTCCCTCGCCGGTGCGAGCGGTCATTCAGTGCCCGTTCGGGCCGGCGCATCGATTCTGGTAGGGTCAGTGTGCTGACCGGACTGACGAGCTATGGGTTTTTGTGACGTTCCCGGGGTCGCGGAATGGGCTTGCTAGGGACTTCAAGCTCGGGTCATGTCCTAGGCGAAAATTCCACACCACCTTGGGCAAGGCCGGGATCCAGTGAGTACTTTGGTGGCGGAGCCCCTGGTAACGTTGGGCATGGTACTTGGTACATTGCTTCCCATGACGCTTGCGTGGCTGGTGCGTGGGTGTTTTGGTGCCGGAGTCCCCTGTGTGTGGTACTTGGTACCCTGCCTGTGGGTACTTGGGTGACGTAGTCCCTTGTGATGTTGAGCATTGTACTTGGTACCTTACCTCCCAATCAAAAAAAAACTTTGGCAGGGGAGCGAGTAGTCGTCTTCCGGCCTTGCGTTTTTCTTCTCATGTGGGGAGATGTTTCTTCTAGCCGTCGTGAGGAGGCTTTTTGATCGTGCAGGGCATGGGTTGCATCCCGGCGCTCGCGAGGAGGTTCAAGTGCTCGATGCACGCGGGGGAGATGGTTCTTTTCAGCCAACGTGAGGAGGCTTTTTGCTTGACTCGTGGTGCGGGAGAGATGGGCCTTCCCAGCGCACATGAGGAGGTTTAGGTGCTCGACTCATGCAGGGGAGATGGTTCCTCCTTGCCAATGTGAGGAGGCTTTTTTGCTCGACTTGTGCGGGGGAGATGGGGCTTCCCAGCGCACATGAGGAGGTTCAAGTGCTCGATTCACGCGGGGGAGATGGTTCCTCTTGGCCAACATGAGGAGGCTTTTTTGCTCGATTTGTGCGGGGGAGATGGGACTTCCCAGCACACACGAGGAGGTTCCGGCTTTTTTTGGCGGGCACACGATATGGGTAAGTAGACTTGGCGTGCACACCTATCATGGCGGCCACGTACGTATATATATGTCACGAGATGACTTTGGCATTTGTTACAAAAACATGAGGAGGTCACGACGAGGCGACGTTCCTTGGGAGATCTAGCGACGGCCGACGCAGTGGCACTTTGGAGAAATTTAAAAAGCGTAAGTAAATATTGGGACCGACGGAGCGGTCCTGGCCGCGGCTGGCCTACAAAATGGGTGAGGTCTTCTCAAGCCCTTGACGACTTCACACATAGTATTTCTTCAAGTTGATGGTGTTTCAACTGTGCTTCAGCTCTTCACCATCGAGGGTCTTCAATCGAAATGAAGTTGGGCGTGACTGGCTGACGATCTCGTATGGCCCTTCCCACTTGGAGCTCAGTTTCCCATCGGCTTCGGGGTTTGCCTTCTTTTTCAGGACGAGGTCGCCCACCTGGATGGGACGTGGGCGAACAACTTTGTTGTATGCCCTTGCCATTGACGCTTGATAGCGTGCGATGTTGAGTGTGGCATCCTGCCTTAGCGCGTCAAGGCCGTCGAGGGAGGCTTGGCGGGTCACGTCTTTGGGTGGTGTCTCAGTGCGAGAGGAGCCCAGTTTGATTTCTTCGGGGGTGAGGCCTCGTCGCCAAAGAGTAGTTTGAACGGGGTGAAGCCGGTGGCTCTGCTGGCCACCGTGCGAGTCGACCACATCATGTTGGGGAGCTCGTCTGCCCAGCGTCCTTTGGGGAGGTCGAAGAAGCGTGTGTGCAAGCCGTGAAGGAGGATGCCGTTAGCGCGCTCCCCGCACCATTCGCTCGAGGGTTGGCTACAGAGGCGAAGCAGAGGTTGATACCAAGCGAGATGCAGAACTCGCGGAATGGCTCAGTGATGCTGTGTATCTGACACTGCACGTTGGCGAAGCGCTTGTGAAATTCTTGAATGGTCTCTCGCGGTCCTTGGACCAGCATGTGGAGGTCCGCAGCTGTCACGACCTTGGTCTTGTTTTCCTGGAAGCACGAGTGTAGTAGCTGGCGGAGCTGCTCCCAGGAATATACCGAGCTGGCGAAAAGCGTGAGGTACCACGACTGTGCTATCCCAGAGAGCTTGAGGAGGAGGCTCTTTGCCATAGTGGCCTCATTTCCTCTTGTCGCAGACACGGCGGCCTCGTACACACGGGTGAACTCGGCTGGATCGGTGTCACCTGCGTAGCTCGGGAAGTCCGCGAGACAGAACTTGTGTGGCCACGGCTTTGCTTCGAGCCCGGGGCTGAGGGGACTTCGGTCATCAACGATGTTGATGACTTCGTGTCTCGCAGCGCACGTAGTTGGCGCGGCGGCGTACTTGTGAACATCTTGCTCCGCGTCCAGCAAGGCGTCCGTCTTGCGTAGGGTGGCTTCGCGTAAGAGCGCCTCCATGCGTAGGGCGTTGGCTTTAAGCGCATCTAGCCCGGCTTGCAGCTCCTCTGCCTTTTGGTTTGCTTCTGTGGTTTGTCACCTTAGCGCCTCAATTTCCAACTCGCTGTTGGCGACCTGGGCGGAGGCTTCTGAGCCGACGACCTACGCGTCGGTAGAGGGGTTGGGCACGTCATCTGCTACGTGAACCTCGGCGTGTGCCGTCCTCCGGGTCATCGCTCTCGTGCCCATTGCGGCGGTGGCCGCGGCCTTCCGCTTCGTTCCTCCTCACTTCTTAGGTGGCATGGCTCGATCGTCCTGCGGGTTGACAGTGGCATCTTCGCTCTCCCGGTGGCGGTTGGGGTCTTTGTCACACGGCTTCTTATTAGCTTCCCACAGATGGCGCCAACTATCGTAGCAACGAGGCTAGACAGTTAACTTGTGGCACCCCCCACATGGCTTCACGGACCTACGAGGGTTGCCCGGGAAACTACGTCGCGGACACCGCGGCTGCGCACGGGAGTCGCGCACGCGGGTTGCACGACGCGAAGACACTCGAACCCGATACGAGCCACGAACTAAAGGAGAGGAGGAGCAAGTGAACTTTTATTTTAGATTTTGGGGGTCCCTTTGAATGGAAAGGGTGCCCCTCTATTTATAGGAAAAATAGAGGGGTGGAGGAGATTACAAAAATGCTCTCAGGCTATTTACAATCTTGCCCTTAGATGTACTAGTGCCATCGAGGACGAACCGGTCTTTTCCTCCAGGAATATTCTGGGAATATCCCACGGGCCCCGCTCGTCATGCATCCCCCCGTGGCGACGATCTTCCCGTTGCCTCGAGCTTCCAGTAGTCACGAACTTCCCGCCGTCACGAACTTGCCATTATAATGGGCTTGGCGTCGTCACGGACTTGGCGTTGTCACAGATTTGGCATTGGCACGGACTTGGCATCGTCATGGACTTGGCGTCTTCACGGACTTGGCGTCGTCACGGACATGGTGTCGTGGCGTGTCACGGACTTGGTGTTGGCACGGACTTGCCGTCGTCACTGACATGGCGTTGGCACGGACTTGGCGTCGTCACGGACTTGGTGTTGGCACGGACATAGCGTCATCATGGACTTGACATCGTCACGGACTTGACATGGGCACGGACTTGGCATAGGCACGGACTTGGCGTTGGCGTCGTCATGGACATGGCGTCGTCACGGACATGGGGTCGGCATGGACATGGCGTCGTCACGGATTTGGTGTCGTCACGGACATGGCATCATCACAGATATGGCGTCGTCACGGACTTGGCATCGTCACGGGTCGTCATGGACTTGGCATCGTCACGGACATGGCGTCGTCACGGACATGGCGTCACCACGGTCTTGGCATCGTCACAGACTTGGCGTTGGCGTCACCACGGACTTGGCATCGTCATGGACGTGGCGTCGTCACGGACATGGCCTCGTCACGGACATGGGGTTGGCACGGACATGATGTCGCCACGGACTTGGCGTCGTCACGGACTTGGGGTCGTCACGGACATGGCGTAGTCACGGACTTGGCGTCGCCACGGACTTGGCGTCGCCACGGACTTGGCGTCATCATGGACTTGGGGTCGGCAAGGACTTGACGTTAACGAGTCTTGAGGTTCATTGATTCCTCCTAAGTACGAAAAAATGTCAAAACCGGGTAGCGCGGGGACCCCTTCCCCAACAAATCCTCGTTGCTAAATGAGTAGGCCACTAAAGGCACATTTCTGCCCAATCGGGAGAAAGATATACTCTATGAAGCCATTGGCACCAAGGAGCAGTACGGATGTACCAGGGGTTTTGGAAATCTTGCACCCTAGGAAACATTGTTTACCAGCTATAGCTACGAGGCATAGAGGCAGAGGAAGAAAGCCAAGGCCGAGCAGAGAAAAGCGGAGATCAAATCCTCACTCGAAGGGGAATTCAAGGAAAGAAATGAGAGCCATGGAGGAGAGGTTGCCTACGCAATACCTTCAAGAAAGGGTGGCAGTCACAAGCCCGGGAGCCAGCCGGAGTAGCTGTGCCTCGGGGGCTGACAAATCTTCTCCCATCGACCTAATCGGGGATCCAGTGCGGTGCAAGATGCAGATATAGTTCACAACAATGAACTTTTGCAATGAACGCAACCTATGGTCAGGTGTGGCCATCTCCTCCAGGTACATGTTACACGGTGTCCCGTTAACGCCAGATTTCGCACGAGTGCAAGTGGAAGCGTCAACCTGACATTCGCCAACTGCCTCTTGCCTAACACGCAGGAAGGAGACGAGATGCAGATCCTGAACAACGCCGTCGGATCTTTCGTTCAGTGGCCAAAGAAGGACATATTCCTCGAATCACCACCGATTGCATCGTCTAATCTAGCATTATCACCGTCAAGTGGGATGATGAGGTTTTCATCACGGCTGCATCAATCTCCATCAGAGGTTCCCAATGTCCAGACCGTACCTCAGCCAATGCAGAATTCTCACCGGTTGCTAGCCACGTAATTCCCGACAGTACCAAATGTGCAAAGTTCATGGCCTTGTCTTGTTTAGACCAAGAGTCAAGGGGCCACGTCAAAGCTAAAAGTTTCCTGGGAGAAGAAGTCTGCATTGAATTTGGCGATAAGTGTTGAATTATCCTATGGCAGAGCTGGCTCCCCACTACGGATCGGGACAACCTATTGTGGATGACAACATAAATCTTGGCATAGCCCACTAGAAGCTTCATGATCATTACCTCAATGTATCCAATAGGTCATTCCGACATAGACTAGTTAGTCTCATAGTGTACTTCACGGAGGAACACTTAAAGCACACTCAAGCCAGTATGTTCTCAGTGGAATTCACTTACTTGTTCAACATGTTCTACTTTTGTGAGCTAGACGCCGTCCTCATGAGATGCTTTACGCTATAAGTTTTTAATATACTGCACAAGTTTGTTTTAATAGTGCTAAGTGCAAACATATAACCCATTGTTGTCCTATACTCAAATACATGATTGATCTAAGTGAGAAAAGAAAGTTCCAGAACTCTGTGGCATTCGCAAACTCACATTTGGTCTTCGGGCAAAGCATGGGACAAAGAAGAACCTCTTGCGGGAGAACCTCTTGCGGGATTATGTTGTGTATATACTCCATGAGTATTCCATGCGAGATTACATCCAGGTTGCCTATAACATTAGGTAAGCGTTATACCTTGCAAATTCTTTGTTTTGAACAACTAAACATATCATAACTTTCTATTGTATAACTAGGAGGCACTGGATCCTCATCTTCATCGTGCCAAAAGCGAATAAGGTATATTACCTTGATTCCATGAGGCGTAGCTAAAATCAATGCAAACCTGCATTCTTGGAAATCATAGGTCTAATCGATGAGTAAGTACCAAAACTTTCCTCTTCGTCAATGGCTATTCTTTTTTTTCAAAATGACATGCTAAGGCTTATTGTTTTGAATCACCTAGGGCATTTAATACGTACGTCAAACAGGGAAAGAGGCACAAGGAAGGAGTGCCTGCCAAATTACATCACAACTCCCAATTTTAGGTATTTCCTAATGTTCATAACTCCTCACACTAATACAATCATATCTCTGCTTTCTTTAGCTACTCGATATTCCTTTTGTAGTGACAGTAACAACCCCAAGGATCCGCCCTTTGTGGGTTCTTACATGTGCTTCCACATGCTAGTCGTTTGGAATAACCCAAAGTACAATAATCTAATAGTACAAAACCATCCCTACTAATATATATCATTTCATTCATGCTATGCACCCTGTGTATAAGCTTCATATCTTCAGGAAGGACTAATAACACAATTGGAATATATGGACGTCGCGCAAGTCCGGTCGCACATGATTACGTTCCTAAACAATGAGGTCATCATCCCGCAAGATTTTTCAGTCATCCGCATGTGCCCTAAAGCTAGGGACTTGCAATTAGTTAGGTTTGTAGTTTGATAGCGATGGAACTTTGTGCTACCAATAGTCTTAAACTTGTTCATAACTAAATTTGTATGTCTTTCAAACTTAAGGTTTCAAATGATATTTGCACTTGTTGTTTTAAATTTTCACGTTTAGTTCTTCTCTCGATGCTAACATGTGAATATGAAATTATAATTTCTTATGGATTTCACTTTTTAACAAATGACACTTATTGTTCATGAAAGGTCAATCATATATGGAGGCTACGGCTTAGGAAACTGCTCGATAATGTAAGAAGTGGTTGTATATGCATGTGAATAACTTCACAATTTTTTTGATTGAATTGGTGAATAACGTGGCTCTCAATTAAATATATGTGACAAGTAAATAACTTGTGCAATTTTCTTTTTGTATGTGAATGTGAGAAATAGATGTTGTGTTGTGATTGATGTGAGAATGATTGAACAGTTTGATAAATATCTATGTTGTAGTGTATAATATGTTATATATGAGATGTAATCTGTTATTTCAGAATGGCTAATAATTCAGAAAAAATAGTCCTAATTACTCATTGAATGGGAAGTTAGAAAGTACAAAAAAATACCCTTTTACAAGTTTTCTAGGGAGGGTACGGAAGCAATAAGGATATATTTATGGGTTGTAGCTACAACACCGCATGAGCTGTCTGGCAACCAGCCACCTGATAACCTCTACTACCTCCCGGTGGGAGTGACGGAGGCGGCGTATCTCCTTTCTCGGTAGCTCACTCATATGCAGGATGGAGAGATTATTTCCTGCCATTACACACTCGTTCACCATAACGCCCTGACTCAGCTCGTTGGTTGCGAAGAAACGTGAGGCCTCCATGCCAATTTTCAAAAAGAAAAAAAACGAAAATGAAGGAAACAAACGGACAGCGCAGACAAACCTCGTTCCTTTTCTTGCTAATCGCTAGTGATTTATTTACATTATTCTCATGCATAGACTGACTTTTAATTAAATTAACTGACGTATAATACCAAATATATTGCGGAATTCCGGGTATTCAAGTACGTGCACTGTTCTTACGTGCATGAATCTTGTGGAATTTCCCAGCTAAGTACTGCGAATCTACCTCCCAAAAAATAGTACCATGAATCTGTGGTTTAAGTAGATTGAAGTGCTACGAATCGGAACACGTACATATGGGTTAACTTGCTGTTACAGATAACTCGGTCATCTCCTTGGTTTGGGGATTCCCAAACAAAGGCACGTCCCTGTGAATTCCACGCAGGGAGGCTAGCTGGAGTGTATTTGGGGATAGTTTTGGTTTCATTTTGCAGTCACGATCATTGCCTATGTCATCGTACATTTCCCTAGCTACCTGATATGCATATGGTCCTGATAACCACGCTACTACAGAAACGATTTTTCTAGACCCCATATCTCAAACGGTTTTAGCGAAACCGATTGTATTGAAACTATCTCAGCCGATTATAAATAGCTTAGTCGGTTTAAACGATAAAACAATTGAAATAATCATCTATCTTAGTCGGTTTATAAAACAAACGGACTAAAAAATATATCAGTCGGTCAAAAAGAAAAACCGACTAAGATATTGTAAACATTTCAGTTGGTTTTTCATGCAAACCAACTAAGATTACGTGTGACGAGGTTTTTCACGCAAACCTTATCTATCCGGCCCCTTCTCCAACTAATCCTGCCACCGCCCCCAATCTAGTCTTCTCCCCAATCCACCCTAGCTTCTCCCGTGCACCCCTCTCTCCCTCCCCTCCACTGCCGCCCGGCCCTATCCCTCCCTTCCGCCGCTGCTCGGCCCTCTCCCTCCCCTTCGCCGCCGCCCGGCCCTCTCCCTCCCCTCCACCGCCGCAGCTCCTCCGCACCTTCGTCGATCTACAGCACGCGAGGGTCGCTGCCATCTCCACCGCGGCGAGCTCGCACACCACCAGCCCTGCTCGCTAGCGGTGCTCCCTGAACGACCTCCCCGGTCCTCCCCGATGCCAGATCTGGGCAGCCCGCCACCGGGGAAGGCCCCTCCGCCCGAGTCCGGCCGCCTGAGTCATCTCTCCACAGCAGCAGCCTCCCTTCTCTCATCCTCCGCCGACGAGGGCTCCGACTTTAGCGCCGACGAGGGCGACACCACCAATGACGAGTCCGACCACGAAGGTGAGTACTCATCCCCTCTGCTCTGATTCGATTGTTTGCTCTAGCTTGCTCTTCTTTGGAGCAAAATGGGGGGATTTTGGTGCGGGGATTTTTGAGTGCCAGGCAATGAGGGGAATGCAGACCACCCTGTTGCAAATTTTTCATGCAGGCCATCTTCCTTTTCACAAGACAATAAGAAGAATCCTGAAGAACTAGCTATGTTTCTAACTAGAATTAGTCATGTTTTCCCAAAAAAAGAAAGAATTTTTCATGTTGAGTTGATTTCTGTGAGTTCATGCTCTTGCCACTATGAGTGCCAACAATTTCGGTATGGTATTGTATGGTATAGGTGCCGTGCAGGTCATCTCTCTGACAGGGACTTCCATATTTTGCTAATATTATTCACAAATTGTGAAGTCTCTTCCATTTGCTTTGTTAAGATAAGCTAGTTTTATTTGGTGCATGTGAAGAAGAATAGCTGCTGATTCACAATGGCAAGTTTTTGAAAGATGAAAATACAGTAGAAGAGATTACAGTTAGTGAAGATGGGTTTCTAGTTGTCATGCTTAGTAAGGTATGGTGCTTACATGCTCTATACAAGTGTAATGCTTTCAATTACATAATATGTTCTTCTTTGATTCCTTGCAGTTCTAGTGGAGCTTCATCTACGCAGAAAAAGTTTGGAGGCTACGGCGGTGGCTACCCCACGGGTGAAAGCGGCGGGTTAACAGTAATGCAAAAATGAATTGGTCTATACTGAACGGTGGATGTATTTTTTTTAACTCACTAATAGCATTCCAGCCGGTTCACAAATTTCAACCGACTGAGGAAAGTGAGTATGCGTGACGGTTCACAAATTTCAACCAACTGAGGAAAGTGAGCATTCCAGCCGGTTCACAAATTTCAACCGACTGAGAGACTATTTTTCCGGCCGGTTTAAAAACCGGCTGAGATAAAGTATATTATTAGCGCCCTTTGTCTATAATCGGATCCCAAAACCGGCTGAGATTGCTATTTTTAACCGGTTGTAAAGGCCATTTGTGTGGTAGTGCCAATACATGTTCATTTGGTGTCTGTGTTATTTGAAATAAGCTACTAAGTCATATTAATACATATACTAGGTGAACACTAACCTAATTGTGATATGAGTACCCATGGAAACATAAACGCAACACTACTAGTTTACCTATTTGTATACTGGATCATAGTAGAGCTATTCAAGCCTAAAGTAAAAATTAAGTGTGCGCTCTGTTTTCGATCTTTTGCTATGGAATGCCCTATATTGGATGTGCTACTTATACATGGGGCATACCATTGGAAACCTTATCAAGTCTATTTTTGAATGTAACAAACCGTGCATTATTTGAAAGCACGTAAGAAAAGTAATGATTATTTTGGTGAAAACTGTTCACGTTGTCAAAGACGGCGTGAGAATTTAAGAGGCTACACAATTAACTCAGCAAGTTGACTATTTATCAATCCAAAGCAACCATGCAACCGCTGATGTTATTTTCAGAGTTATATACGCATGAAGTTAGAGTGGTCGTCCTGGTTATAAACCTCATCTCCACCATCTTGTTAGAAATCTTTGATAAAACCTTTCACCTATAAGCTGCTATAATCACGCTCCAAGCCTTAATAATACAAATTGACAACACAGGAAGCAGTAGATCCAGCCGAGAGGGAGAACGAGGGAGCTGAGAGGCTGCTATCCTTAGATCCAAGCACCACTGAGGACTCAATCAAGGAGAGAGGTTGCTAGATCTAGCCCCGTCACAGATGGCATCCTCCCGCTTCAATCTCCACCGCTAGGCTTAGGGCTTGGTGCCTTGTGGCCTACCGGCTGGTGGTGGTTTCATCGAAGGGTGGGAGAGAGGCGGCAGTGTTGAGGAGATGGTCTAGATCTCCCATGACGGTGAGATCAATCAACTCTGATGGGTTTTTGGGTGACAGGTCAGGGGCAAAGTGTGAGAACCCTAGTTTCTAGGTTAGAGTTAAGGACGTGAGGTGGAAGTACGATCAACTCGCGTTGCTGAGTTGATCTGAACCTATCGGGCTATGTCGAGAGTTAAGTCGAGAGGGGGAAATAGTTGTGCATTCGCATTTCCATTCGCATTACTCATGGCATTTAGTACTCATGCATAATAAGTGAAATGGAAATTGAAACTTTAATGATTAAAGAAATAGTACAATTGTTAATGATATAGCATTATTACAAATGAATGAAAAAAAAGAAAGAAATAAAAATTACATGATGATATTCTATCTATACAAATATCTAAATCCTAAGTCTTGGACCTTCGGGTCCTCGAGTCCTGAGCCGTCGAGGAACACCGAGAGTCGAAGAGGGAGATCCTTCGGAAATGTTGGCGGTTCTCCAGGGTCATCGAGTATGGGCACTCGAGACCGTTGAAATCCCGCTGTTACTGTAGGAGGCAAGGGTTTGAAATAAAGATTTTCAAAAAATGATTTTGACATAGGCTTGGTCTTATCGGCACAGTTCCGCCGACGTCCGCAGGGTTAGCTGCGGGGGCAAAATAGTGCCGACGACCTAAAATAATTTTAGTTTTGAAAATAGTTTCTGAAAACATTTGGTTTTCGAAAATGTCCGAGGGCCACGTGGCTAAGACCCTCATTGGACAATGACTAATATTTGTATATTAGGGAGAAAAGAGGTGAGGAGTATTCAAAATAATTTTATTTTTCCTACACTAAATTGCCTCCATGATTTTTGTTTGAAAAGAAATCATTTTTATAAAACCAAATAAATGGATAAGGCAACCGTCATCTCAGTCTATCCACAGCCACAAATAATCACCAAATGAATATATAAATCAGATAGGTACCAACCCATCGAGACCACATCCAGCAGCCCCACAAAATTGACCCAAGTCAACAATTCTTAGCATGCAAGGCAACCAAGCAAATATCAGCTGAGCCATCAAAAATGCTGCAATAGTTATCCCATAACCAATACTAGTGCTGGATCAGCTCAACCAAAAATCCAAGCATGAGGTGGCCAAGCATAGCTCCCTGTATATATAGTGCAAAGGCAACCAGGTAGGGCTAGTACGACTGTAATAGCACTAAAACTCATTCGAACCAGCACCCAAGTAGCATCAGTAGTCAAGCTTCAGGAGCCGACAAGGACAGTAAGGAGTAGCAGGAGAAGGAACAGTAGAGAAGGAAGAAGAGGCCACCAACAGACCAAGGATTTAAGGTGTAAAATTAGAAGGATCAGAGGCAAGCCATCCACAGGTTGAGCAAGCAGGGAGCAGACCAAAGAAATAATAGACCAAACCTTGATGTTTGGAGCAAGGTAAAAATCATCAAAACCATTTAATCCCATCTATTTATACATGCATTTTAGCATGGTAATAGAACCCTCAGAGCCATTTTTGCATCACAGAAATTGTAGGAGACATATGTAGAATTTGTTCTTATCCTTTGGCAGTAAAAGAATGTCTCAAACAAATTCTCAGCTAGAGTTCATCATTAGGTTTTTACTTAGGCAACTTGGGTGTAGGAAATCTGTTCTTATCAGATTTCTATTCTTCATACCTTTCTCAATTCTCTTAGAGAGATTATCACCATAGCAATCAAGGCAACCGAATAGGCAACATTGTAGTAATCTGTTCTTATCAGTACTGCTATCGGACACCCCAATGTCAAACATTAACACACTTAGCAAAGGAACTAAGTAGTAGTATCTGTTCTTTCAGTTCAGTAACTGGGATTGATGCACATATACTTTCATGTAGAAAGCAGAAACGACTAAGAAACAAGTATAGTAATTGTTCTTATCACCCTTCTCGATCGCTTTTAGCTATCACTGAAATGCCTAAATAATCTAAATGATCAGTATAGCAAATCTGTTCTGATCAGATTGTCGAACTCCAAACCTTTCTCAAGTTCTTTTCAGAAAACATCACAATAAATCAAGGCAACTATTAGGCAACTTTCCATAGTATCTGTTCTTGTCAATTTTCAATAATTGCCTCAGATGCTTAACATCAATACTAGCTCAGCTAAGAAACAAGTGCAATAACTGTTCTTGACAATCTGAGTAAGCAAGCGTATATACATATATCACTGCCATTCAAGCGAAATCAAGATTAAATTGGTATCTGTTCTTACCAAACCCGAAGAACCAGCACATCTTCTTTTCCAATTAGAGCAATCACAGAATCAACCTCACACTTTCTAATTGGTTTAATCAATCAATGAGGAACCCTAGAATTGGGGGAATAGAAGGGAGAGGGGATAAGGAGACTTACCGGAGAGGAGAGGCTAGTGGCAAGGGGAGCCACGGCACGCCACCATCGGGAGGCGAGCGCGGCGGAGCACCACTGGCGGTGGGGCTGCAACGCCGGCCGCAACCATCCCTGGAGGCGGCCGAGGCGATGTGATGGGGGGCGCCGGTGATGAGCGGCGCCGAGCGGAGCGGCGCCAAGGAGGCGGCATCCAAGAGGCAACCTTGGCATGGTGAGGGGGCTAGGCGAGCTCTAGGCTCGTGCGACCCGAGGAAGGACACCGGCAGCGGCACCATTGGCGGCGCAAGGCGGCGGCGCAAGGCGGCGACGCGGAGGACCCGAGCCCGAGGCTCTAGGCGGCGGCGGTGTGTCTAGAGGAGAGGAGGTGCCGGCGGCGCCGGGGGAGAGTTCGAGAGGAGCCGGCGGCGGCGCTTAGAGGAAGCAGGGGAGCACCCGGTCGGGAGATGGGAAGAGAGAGATAGGTAAGGGTGCAGATAGAATTGAAGAAAGAGGAGAGGAATAAAAGAAATAAGGGAAAAATAATAATAAGAAGATAGCGAAAATAAAATGAAAATAGTATAGAAACTTAAAAACAATAAAATATACACACACACACACACATATATATATATATATCCTTCTGTCTCATTTTAAACCTAAAGATGAAGAGAAGTAAAACGAAAAAAGAAGAAAAAAATTGGAAAATGGCATAAAGGCTTTAAAAAAAGGGGGTTTAAAATATATATACATATATATGTTAAGGAGTGAAGGGGAATTGAGAATCCCTTAAGTGAAAATATTTATCTCTTAAAAGGAAATTAAACTTGGATAAAGTTATAAGTTAATCTAACTAAATTAAGTGTATTCCTCTTTGAAAAAGGGGATTGAAACCTAAGTTAATTATTTAAATGAAACGAAATAGATGGTGAAGTTAATTCAACTCGATTTGAAATCAACATGAACTTAAACACAATTAAAGTTTGATTATTTAGACAATTCTAAACCCTTAGAAGAATACTTGAATTCATGTCTAAAATTCCTTGAAATATTTTGACATGTAGGAGTTCTCCCGTGCATACATCATCATATCAATTGCATTCATGCTTTGAATCTTTTGAATTAGTCCTTATCAGACTATATTGCTTTTTCTTCAGAAGCCGGAGTTCAGCAAGTAGAACCGTCGAACTCCACTACCTATCCGTTACCAGGCAAGTCCAGTTTCTTGTTCATGTCCGTTGGAAATGTTTACCAAATTTCCCTCTTGTCTACAACATGCACAAAAATCTAATTTCTAAAGTTGAATCAACTGTTGTTTGATTTGGATCGCCGGTTTTTGGGCGATGGCATGGTGGGTGATGAAATCTTGGAAAGGGTGCGGTTAGCACATTGGAAGGTGGATTTCATCACACGGGCTTATTTTATATAAGGTTAATGCAACCAATGATCGAATGTGCTTAAGGGCCGTAGCAAACGCGCTTACCACATACCCTGTATGGGCGGGGTTGAGCCAAAGTACCTTTGCCCTAGGTTCATACTCCCCTGGGAACGCAAGACCTCGGTAGTGGGATCGACTACCGGAAGGGTGATATTGGTCGTAGGACGGCTAGTCACAGGTGATATTGGCCGTGGGACGGCTAATCACAGGTGATGTTGGCTGTAGGACGGCTAGTCACAGGTGATATTATCCGTAAGCCGGATAGTCACATCATGTTGGTAGAAGTGGCATTGGTCGTACACCGGCTAACCACATTAGGAATTTGGACTGGTAGTCCGATACGGACTACGACGCGGAGTATGACCGAGCGAGCGGCGAAAAGGCTTTGTGATGGGGGAATGTGAATGAGCCTTGCAAACTCAGATACATGACCAAGTTCGTTTGTGGGTACAGTTGCGCACCTCTGCAGAGTGTATAGAATTGTGGCATTGTCACTCCGTGTTCCCGGTTGGAACTGCGAACCTGGCAAGAAAGGGATTCATCGGGAATCCTAGCAGCTTGTGAGACAGGAGACCATTAGTCTCTTAAACTAAAATTTGACTCTCTTACCTTTGAAAACTGCATTGCTTTTGGAGAGTGTTGCCGTTCTCAGTAGATAGTGCATCAAACACCTCTTTGCTATTTCTGGACTTGTTTAGTACCTTCTGTACTCATCCCTCTATTCTAATTCCTTTGATTAGGAGGAGAGCCGATAATAGATCAAAATGTAGTCGACATTGGGGTTGAAGATGAAGTCTTCAAGGGGTCGACAGCGACGAAGGAGGACGAAGATGACGACCACTACATCGACCATCGTGGTGAAGATCCCGAAGCGTAGAGTACAAGTCTAGTATATGGAAGACGAGAGTGTAGTTATGTCTTTTGCTGTAACCAACTAGCACGGTTTTAAATTCCCCGTACTTTTGGGAATATATTTGTATCTTATTCTCTGAGTTTGTAAATTAAGTTTGTAATAAATGGACCACTGCAATGCTTCTGTCGTGCTACTCTGTGAGATATGTACAGTCGAGAAGTCACTTCATCTGTGCGTATCGCCGCACAAAGTGAGCAGGAGAAGGAAAAGAGAGAAGAGAAAAATGTAAATAGGAGAGAGAAAGCGAGGAGACTCGGTTCCTCCGCATGCAGGGGTGGAGCTGGGCCCCGGGCAACCAGGGCCACGGCCCGGGGCATGGCAAAAAATTGCAAGGCAACCAGGGCTCACGGCCCGGGGTTAGCAAAAAATTGCAGCAAAAAAAAATCCTGCCCAGGGCGCCCACGCACGCGCCGTCGCTTCTCGCGTGCTCCTGCCTCCTGTGCCGCTGCTGCTGCCGCCGCTTCTCGTGTGCTCCTGCCTCCTGCACCGCCGCTGCTGCCGCTCCCGCACCGCGCCGGCTCTGCCGCTGCTCCCGCCTCCCATGCCGGCTCCGCCGCTGCTGCTCCCGCTCCCGTGCCCAGATCCACCGCTGCTGCTCCCGCTCCTGTGCCACGCGCTGCTGGTGCTCTCCCGCTCCCACCTCCCGCCGTGACGCCATCCTGTGGTCCCGTCTCCCGCCATGACGCCATCCCGCAGCCCACGCCGCCGCCGCTCCCGCCTGGCGCTGCGCTGTGCTATGCCGCTGCTGCCTAGTGCCTGCTGCACAGCTGGAGGCTCGCCTGGTGCCCTAGTTGGCACCTCGCCTCCCCCGCTCCCCGGTCGGTCTCCCTCCCCCTCCACCTCCGCAGCCAGGCGCAGCTTGCCAAGGACTATTTTGACATTTTGTTATCAATTGTTGTAGAAATAGTCAAATAGAAGATGAAGAGATTTTTCCAATCGGTGTCCAATGCCGTCGCTGCCACAGGAGAACCTTCAAGATCAACTCCACAAACTGAAGCAACTGGAGAACCTCCAAGCAGCCAACCTTCAAAGTCAACTCGAGCAAGTGACAACCTTGGTATTTCTCATGTTCAATTAAGTCCGGGTGATATTGTTGCCGATCCCGGTCTTAGGAAACCTATTGAGGACTTGGATTCGGACATTAGAGATGCTGCTAGAAGAGAGTATATTAATATGGGTCCATGCCAACCATTTGGTCATAAATATAAACGAACAACCCGGGGAATTTCCTCCCAACCTAGAAGCTTTCATGATAATTGGTTCAAGAAGCATCGCGATTGGTTAGAATATAGTGTTGCTAAAGATGCAGCATTTTGTTTCTATTGCTTTCTTTTTAAGCAACCTAGAGTTGAAAAGTTTGGTGTCGAAGGATTCACAAAGGTGGGATTTAGAAATTGGAAGATTGGACCTAGTGCTCACAATATATGCTGCTAGAAGAGAGTATATTAATATATGCATTTTATATTCATTGCTTTGCCCATTAGTTGCAGTTAGTGGTTGTTGCTGTTGCCAAGTGTTGTTCCTCTGTATTGGATTTTTTTAACTACACCACTTTGATTGTCAACACTGTTAATGCTTCTTGTAAGAGACATGGTGAAGTAGCCCAAGAACAACATGACTTTATTGTGGGCCAGTTGGAGTCTGGGGAAATTTTTTCAGGAAGAGTGAAAAACCAAGCAACCAACCTTGTAAAACCTAGGGATACACGGTGGGGCACACATCATAAAACTTTATGTCGATTTGTTATGATGTGGAAATCTGTTTTGAATGTATTAGAGAACATTCATGATGATGGAGAAAATTTAACACAAAGAACCACAGCCGATGGCTTGATTTCTCAGATGGAGAGCTTTGAATTTGTTCTCATATTGCATCTTATGATCAAACTATTGGGCAAGACTAATGAATTGTCACAATGCTTGCAAAGGAAAGATCAAAATATTGTTCGTGTTGTGGGTTTGATTGGGGTCACATTGGAGAAACTTCAAGATATCAGAGAAAATGGTTGGGATGGGCTCTTGAAAGAGATAAATGACTTTTGTATCAAACATAGCATTGTAGTGCCAAACATGGATGATACAATACCCGCTCGAGGTCGTTCAAGGTGTCGTGGTGGTCAAATGGTAACATACTATCACCGCTTTAGATATGAAATATTCAATGTCGTTCATGACCAAATTATTTTGAGTTAAATAATCGATTTCCTAAAAGATCTACTCAATTGTTGAGATGCATTGCTTGTCTTGATCCAAGGAACTCATTTGCTAATTTTGATGAAGACAAACTTGTTGAACTTGCTGAGATGTATGCTGATGACTTCTCCATATATGAGATTTCTTTTGTCCTTAGAAACCAGCTTGAAATCTTCATTGCTGAAGTGAGAGTTGATCCAGATTTTGTGAGTTGTCATGACCTTGGTAATCTTGCTATGAAGATGGTTCAGACTGATAGACAAACGGTTTTTCCTTTAGTGTATCGCCTTATTGAGTTGGCATTGATTTTGCCAGTTGTAACCACATTAGTGGAAAGAGCTTTCTCAGCTATGAGCATTATCAAGACTGAGTTGAGGAATAAGCTGGGTGATGATTGGATGAATTATAGCATGGTGTGCTATATTAAGCGAGATTTATTTACAAGTATTGATGATGATGATATTTTATATCGTTTTCAATCCTATAGGTCTCGCAAAGGGGTTTTACCTCGTCGTAGTTGTAGTGGTAAGTTTTCATATTTGTATCAATGATAAACCATTTCACTTGATGTTTATGACTTTCCTTATGAAATTATATTTTTGATGTCTTAAGGTGTTGGTTCTTCTTCTAGTGTTGATCAAGTTATGGGAGGCACAGATGAACCAAACAATTGATTTGGTACTCTTCTATACTATTATTTGTAGTTTTGTCATATTTTGTGTACTTTGTTGGATCGTTAAGCACTGAGTTTAAATTCTACATTCATAGTGCAATCAAGCCATATTGTTTTATGCTTTCACATGCGGTATTTTTTAGGGATAGTTATAAACGCTTAGTTTTTCGCCCGGGGTTTGCTCCAATTCTGACTCCACCACTGCCTGCATGCACCTGCACGGATGTTGCACGCGTTGGTGCAGCACGGGGCTCGCTCGCTGCATCAAGCAGGCATGTCTCTGGAGAGATCACCGACTCGAGTGTTTCTACTTGAGTGTATGATTTGCATAAGGTGGATATGACCCAGGACATGATACGTGCTACCAAACAGGGTAAAACTTGCGTGAGCTCGTACTGCTCAAGTTCATAAAACCTACCAAATAGAACCATAGTAATGTACTTGAGACGATTGATGGATGTGAAATAACGTATCAACAAAAGCGCCGCGTACACCTAAGATAAACATCAAACATTCTCAACCATACTCATGTTGAACAAAAAAAAGAATTATAAAGTGCATTTGCGTTTGTAAGCAGTACTTTATTATATGTCAAAATTTAAGGGGAATCCATGAATGTCGGTTACTGCGCCTGTTGATCGAAACCATACTCTACACAATGCAATAATATAATTCTACTATCGACTCATCATTATAATAAAATTCCTTAAGAAAGGTCTTACATGCTCTAACGTCTCAACTCAGGCACTCCATGCAACCTGCCACTGACCTTGCTGCCGTTCTCTCGTCTATAAAAGGATTCTTCCTCTTTTCCTGATTCCTCAAACACGGCTGTACAAACACACACAGCTAATTTTCTTCATCCCGTTTTAATTTTCTCGGAGAGGGAAGCGCGAGCCAAGATTAACACATCCTTTCCTACCTCACCAATGGCGAAGGCAAAGCTCGCCGTGTTTCTCCTCGTGGTACTGACAATCGCCCTCATGGCCACCTCTCGTCCAGGGCTCCCTGCCAGGAGGAGTCGCTTCCTTGCTAACGAAGTTGCCTCTCTTCTTCCATCCTACGACTGCACCAAGAAGTCGGCCGAAGTGTCACTAGTACAGAACGGCACATAAACGACGGCTCGTCCCAAACGGTTAACCATAGCCGTCACGTTTGCCGCACATCCCAAATGGTTCTAATTTTCTAGCCATTTGGGATAAGTCGGCCGAAAATAGACCATTTGGGATGATATTACATCCGCGATGGCTAAAAATTTGAACCGTCTGCGATGTAATCCCAAACGGTTCATGAAACTGAGCCATTTGGGATGACTGCCTTATCCGCGACGCTTAAAAAGTGTAATCGTCTGCGATGTAATCTCAAACGGTTCGTGAAACAGAGCCGTTTGGGATGACTTACTTATCCGCGACGGCTCTATTTTTTGAACCGTTTAGGATGATTACCAATAAGTATCTCGGTCAACCAGACAGATTTGGAAGCCCGACATAAGTGTTGGCTGTCCGGTTTGCGGACGATTTGGTGGCGAGTTTAAGGCAATCGGACATTCCTATTTTAGTTGTTGCATATTTTTAGAAGACCTATTTGTTGTTGGTTTTTAAAGGTTAGTAATTGCATTTCTATTGTTATATATCTTGTATTGTTTGGAACAAGTCAAGTTTTAATTTCTCTCAAAATTGGACCTTTTCTTGTCAGATTTATACATTTTCTGTGAAGTCGTTACATCCAAAATAGGAGATGATGTTTGTTCTCTTATATACTACCACCATTCGGAAATGTATTTAAAACTTTAATCACAAGTATGTGAGAAAATATATAGATTGAGTATGTGAAAATCATTTCATTGTATTTTTCTTGCAAAAGTCTGGTATTACATATTTATTTACTATTTCTGATATTATATTACGATTAAAAATTATAGTCAAAGTTTTGCATTGGATCCTACGAAAAACTACAAGTGGTATATATTTGTGGACGAAGGAAGTATATACATTTGTATGCATATATGACTACATTCAAAATTAAGTTATAGAGCTAGCATCGTGGTACTTAATTATGTAGAGGGAGAGATTAATTAATTCTTCATATATGAACGTACGTAGATGAATCGAGAGTGGATGTATAATGAGAGCCGTGTTAGCCAAGCGTACATCCAAGGCGTCGTTGGTTTCTTAAAAGCTGTCGTAATGGATATGCACAATAAGGGGGAAGAGTGGATTATTTGTCCATGCGTTGATTGCGATAATACTAGGCAGTGGCAGAACCCTAAGCAGATTGAAACACACTTAATTCGAAGGGGTTTCAAGGAAGGATATACATGTTGGAGCAAGCATGATGAAGAGGCAATCATACATGAAGATAATAATAACATCGATGACACCAGAATTGAACGATATGCCAAACACAATCAATGATGATTAGCCAGATGGTGACGATTGTGCTTCCGATGATGTGATGTTGGATAATGCGGATACTATGCCTGATCTGGATCACATGCTGTATGATGTAGAGGGGAACCATAATGATGGAGGGTATAAGCAATTCATTGGCATGTTAGAGAACTCTCAGAAACCTTTGTATTCGGGCTGCAAGGCAAAATACGCCAGGTTGTCATCCGTACTTGAACTTCTGAAATTGAAGGCAAGTAGCGGATGGTCTGACAAGAGCTTCACGACGATGCTAGGTCTGTTCACGGACATGCTACCAGAGGGTAATGAGTTGCCCAAAACAACGTACAAATGCAAGAATGTTATTTGTCCCTTGGGAATGGAGGTTAAAAGAATGCATACTTGTCGGAATGACTGTATCCTGTACCGCAAAGAGTATGCGGACTTGCTTTCATGTCCGGTCTGCAAAGCACCTCGATACAAGCGTAAGGGTGGTCTAGACAAGGACGAGGAATGCGCTGAGGTGACGAAAGGAATTCCTTACAAGGTTGCATGGTATCTGCCTGTAATTCCTTGTTTGAAGAGGTTGTTTGCGAACCCAAAGGAGGCAAAGTTGATACCTTGGCATGCCGAGGGTCGTAAGAGCGATGGAATGATGAGACACCCTGTAGATGCGGCCCAGTGGAGAAACATCGACAGGAAGTACCCATCCTTCAGTGCGGACCCGAGGAATGTAAGGTTTGGAATGAGTACCGATGGAATGAATCCGTTCGGCAGTATGAGCAGCAGACACAGCACTTGGCCCGTTCTTCTATGCATGTACAACCTTCCTCCTTAGTTGTGTATGAAGCGGAAGTACATCATGATGGCGATACTTATCCAAGGGCCAAAGCAACCTGGAAATGACATCGACATTTACTTCAGACTACTGATGGAAGAACTACCAACTCTCTGGAAGGACGAGGGGGTAAAGGTATGGGATGCGTACAGAAAATAGTAATTCGATCTACGTGGGTTGTTGTTCCTTACCATCCACAATTATCCTGCATATGGTAACTGCTCAGGGCAGACTACAAAGGGAGCCAAAGCCTGCGTGACATGCTTGGAAGATACCGCGAGCGTGTGGCTAAAGCACTCATGTAAAACTGTATACATGCGTGACCGAAGATTCTTGAGAAGAAATCACACATACTATAGCATGAAGAATCAATTCGACGGGAAGACAGAACATGGTGCGAAACCAAGACCTTTTACTGGGACAGAGGTCCATGATATGGTGAAAGATATTGAAGTTGTGCTTGGCAAGGGGCCTAAATCGAAAAAGCGGCCTGGTGAGAAGAGCATCTGGAAGAAGATATCAATATTTTGGGAGCTACCTTATTGGAAGGATCAAGAAGTGCGTCACTGCATAGATGTCATGCACGTAGAGAAGAACGTATGTGACAGCGTGCTTGGTATGTTACTGAACATCCGTGACAAAACAAAGGATGGAGTTAAGGCACGAATGGACTTGGTCCATATGGGCATCAAACCTGAGTTAGCACTAGTAAAGACCGATAAAGGCCAGACATACCTCCCCCTGCTTGCTACACTTTATTGAAGGACGAGAGAATTGAGCTGTGTGAGTTCTTGGGTACCGTTAAAGTTCCGTCCGGTTACTCGGTGAACATAAAGAATCTTGTTTTTATGGCAGACTTGAAGTTAATTGGCATGAAGTCTCATGATTGTCATGTGATGATGACACAGATGCACCCAGTAGCTATCAGAAATATTTTGCCTATTGATGTCCGAGAAGCACTAATGAGGTTGTGTCATTTCTTTAACACAATATCTCGGAAGGTCATAGATCCTCTTTCACTAGGTGATCTGCAAGACGAGGTGGTCAGGACTCTTTGTCAACTTGAGATGTATTTCCCGCCATCGTTCTTCGATATCATGATCCATCTCATTACTCACCTCGTGCACGAGATACAGATGTGCGGCCCAGTGTTTCTACGAAGAATGTATCCGAGTGTTTCATGGAAATTCTGAAGCACTATGTCCGGAATCAAAATTGGCCAGAGGGCAGTATCGTTGAAGGTTATACTTCAGAGGAGGTTGTCGAGTTCTACATCAACTACATGGCTGAAGCACAGCCGATTGGTGTGTCTCGGTCTCACCATGAGGGAAGACTTGTCGGAATAGGGACCATAGGAAGGAAAGCAATCACCTCTGATGTGGAAGCACATGCTATAGCCCATTTCACTGTCTTGCAACACATGACCTTAGTGTCACCTTATATCATAGAACATGTGGCAAAGCTAAGGGAGGAGTTTCCGAAAGTGACAGATGCTTGGAGGATGAAAGAGCACAACAAGATATTCAACCAATGGATTAAGAAGCGAATCGTCAGGGACTCCTCAACCGACACGCTAACCTGGTTAGCAAAAGGGCCTACATTTACAGTTCAAACTTGGAAATGATACGATATAAATGGGTACACATTCTACACAAAGGCCCAAAATACGAAGAGCATATACCAAAACAGCTCGGTCTGCATAGAAGCCCGAGATACATCTAGGAACAAAGAATTCTATTACGGGATCATCGAGGAGATTTGGGAGCTTGATTATGTGTTTTTGAAGATTCCTTTGTTCCGATGTCAATGGGTCAATCTGAAACATGTGAAGGTTGATAAGTACGGCGTCACGTACGTTGACCTCAACCGAGCTGCATAAAAAAGCGAACCCTTCGTACTTGCCACCCAAGTTACCCAAGTCTTCTACGTAAAAGACCTCACACATAAGAAGTAGCACGTAGTTCTGTGTGGGAAAAGGAGGATCGTCGGAGTTGAGAATGTGGTTGACGAGGATGAATACAACCAATTCGATGACTTGCCACCTATTGGACACCGCATAAGGGTCGAGGAAGAACAATTTGAAGAAACATGCTATGTACGTGAAGATCACTCGGAAGGGATAGTGTTCAAGGAAATAAGCTAGTGGAATGAGTGATTAATCAATGAATGCTATATATGTAATTTGTGGAGTTAGGTATATATTTGTGGAAATGAATCAATGCAGTACATATTTGTGAAAATGATTCAATGCAGTATATATTTGTGGAAATGAATGAACTCAGTTGCTATGTGCTGGATATTTTGATGAAATGTTATGGTATATACGAATTCTTGTGAAATTCTGATGCATATACATGCTGTTGGCCTAAAAAAATATTTAATCCCGCTGAAAATTCACACCCCAAATGGTTAATACAGAAAAACCGTTTGAGACGAGTACACATCCCACACGGTTAAGACATCAAAACCGTTTGGGATGTACCACATCCCAAACGGTTAAGACACCAAAACCGTTTGGGATGTGTACCATATCCTACACGATTAAGATGTCAAAAACCGTTTCGGATACGGGACATGTCCCAAAAGGTTACTTAATTGTAGCCGTTCGGGATGATACATATCCCAAACGGCTAATAGGTCATAACCGTTTGGGATGTGCGTCCCTTAAAATTCCGAAGCGCGCGGCCCTCTCTCATATTCTCAGTGATCTTATTCCCGTCCTGAGCCCTAGCGCCACAGCCGCCTCCCGACCTGTACCGACGCCGCCCCCGCCTCCCGAGCCCGACGTACCCCGCCACCGCCTCCCGAGCCCGACGCACCCCGTCGCCGCCTCCCGAGCCCGAGCCCTAATCGGCGGCATTGCCCTCGCCACCACCCGAACCACTGCCACCTCCCGAGCCCGACGCACCCCGCTGCCGCCTCCAGCCCCCAACGTCGACGTCTTTAACATCTACCTCGGGCTCAAACCGCCGGCCCCCTTGGAGCTCCTTCCCGTCGCCCGCCCCGAGGACCGAGCACCCTCGTCGTCGTCGATCGCCCACCCCGAGGACCGAGCGCCGTCGTCATCATCTCCCTTGCCGAGGACCGCCTCCCCCATCCCGAGCGCCCACGTCAACGCCCTCCTCGCTGGTCGTTCACCCTCCACGCCATCACCCACTGTCCCGGTAAGCTGGTCAATGTGGGCTCATGAACAGCTCTACTACTATAGCAAGGAAAAAAATCTATCGGTGGTACTGTTGGAATAGTTAATCTCGGTTGTGCTTGATTCAGCCATGAAACTTGTATGCTTTCTTTATTATCAAGAAAAGATATGTGTACTAAGAGAAGTTAATCAAATTTGTTATGTCATTTGATTTCTGATCATTTAAATGGTTCATCGGCAGCCCAGTTTCTTTTTAAAATTAACTCGAAATCCTACTATCATAATGGTTCAGCGTGAATTAAGTTAATAGAATCGATCAACTTGACCTGTTAATCATACTGTCATAATGGTTCAGTGTGAATTATGATATATATAGATTTATTGGTATGGCTAGTTTGTAGACCAATCAAACGATCGAGTACTGTTTCCCAATTGCTTAAGTGCCAGGTGTCAATGGGGCAGTTAGTTTGTCAAGTCATTGCATGTTCGGTTATTAGGTATTATATGACTCATTGTAATCAGTATAACTCGAACTAGAATTGCTGTTTGTTTGATTTGGAGCTCTAGTCGGAGCACATTCTGCACTATAGCCATGTTCTATTTTATTAATTTAGTCTTTCAAAGAGCATTTATTTTTCTTACACCATTTCAACATGTGGACTCCTAATTGTTTGGTTCTAGCGGTATTAGAATATGTGCTTATGGATATCTTGGTACAGTGCTCTTTTAACATAACCTAATTCACTAGATGTCATCCGATAATGCCTCTCCGAGGAGGTTCGATGAGCAGACATCGGCTAGAGGTTCTGTTGAACGAACGTCGCTGAGAGGACTGTCTGACTCCTCGGTAAAATCAGTGCGCCATCCTAGAAAACCCTCAATGAAGCCGAAGGGACGCTTCGAAGTATAGGCCATCCACGAGGAATCTGGGGCTCCTATAGAACCAGAAAAAACTATGAAAAAAATTTAGGACCATATGCGGGGTGGTCACGAGGGGTCGGGTCAGCATCCTGTTAAGTGACTAGAAGCAAGTAACCAAGGACGAACGCAAATTACTAGTGGACGAGATAATGGAAATTTTAATGGTTCCTGAAAGATGGGTCAAGGATGTGCGACGAGCCGCGGAGCTGAAGGCTTGCGGTTCGTGGAAGAATTGGAAACATGTGTTGAACAAGAAATATGCCCAGGAGCAAAAGGAGCCCTTTGGCCCTTACCCGATGATTACACCTGAAGACTGGGATAAATTTGCGGAGATGAAGACGACATCTGAATTTCATCGCAAAAGTGAAGAACACAAGGCTTTTGTGGCAAAGAACAAACACCCGCACAGAATGGGCACGAAAGGATACTACGGCAAAAAGAGACAATGGGAGAAGGAGGATGAAGAAGCACGCCTTTGGGGCACCGACCCACCATTTGCTGATGTTGAGACGGAGCGCGCTCGATACTGGTGTAGAGGGAGGTCTACTACTAGCTCTTCGGGTCAAACAACCTTCCAAAACCCTACCGACCAAGAAGTTTACCAACACCTAGTACGATCGATAACGTTAGATAACCTGGTCGTCCGAGTTATTAGTCTGTAAATTAATAACATAATGATTACTTATGTACCATCTGTTGCCCTCTACAGAAGGAGCTGAGTGTTCAAGCTTCCCAAGGCTCTTTCCAGTCCATTAGGAATGACGCCATTCTCATAGCCAGTTTGGGAACGAAGGAGCACCCGGGCCGTACTCGTGGTCAAGGGCTCCTAGTCAGACATAGCAAGACATTCCCACTCGATGAACAGTCGAGACAAGAATGGAAAAGAGGCAAAGCGGATCGTAAAAATGAGCGGATGAAATCCGAGCTCCATCAAATACTTATTCCTGAGTTTGAACAGATGCTTTAGGCTAGGTTGACAAAAGAGAAAGAAGCCATGGAGGAAAGATTAAGATCACAACAAGGTCTTGGACACCCAAGCCCCGATGCCCTTCGAAGTAGCTGCGCATCAGGTGGACCTGAATGTCTCAATGATACCAACGCAACATATGCAGTCGATGGCATCAGCGAGCCGAAGAAATGCAAGCTCCAAGTGATTATAACCCAATTGGGTTTTCCCTTGGAGGCTGCTTCCAGATTGGTGTATCCGCCCGCTCAAGGGGGTACATTACACGGTGTGGCGATAGTGGTAGGTTTTGCTAGGTGCACCATCGATAGTGTTGACCCCAAATTCATGCGAGTCCCGCTATTCCATGCACGCTCGGACGACGATATGCAGACTTTGGGAGATGCAATTAGGTCATTCATCCAATGGCCCAAGAAGGACATAGTCTTGGAAGACACACTACCGGCGTCACCGAGGCTGCACGTTGAGCCACTTGCCAACATCCAAGATCAGCTGCAGCTATTAGCACCCCTAGCGAGGCTTGATGAACCCTCTAGTATGTATGTCGTGCCACCTGCCAACATCCAAATCAGCTGCAGCTATCAGCACCACCACCGAGGCCTGATGAACCCTCTTTTGTGCATGTCGAGCCACATGCCAACATCAAAGAGCTGCTGCAGCTATCGGCACCACCGGTGCTACCTTCCCAGTTTGCTTGCAAGTTTGATCTACCGGCACCGCCTCCCAGTGAGGGTTACAGCCAAAAAGACCGGCGCAAAGGCCTCGACGAAGGGCAAAAGAAAGGGCAAAGCAAAATCAGTTACCAAGGATCCGAACATGCTAACCGATGAGGAGTTCAACAAAATGTTCCCTCCCATGGACGTAGCCCCGCAATACGTGCCTGGCCAACCATTGCTGGGACAACAAGAACTCGCGCATGCAGGTTTGATTTGCCAGAAATTCCATGTGTACTACATGGACGTCTCCAACAGGAAGGGTGCAGCAAGACAAGCTAACATACCTGTGTATTTCAAGCCGGAGCACTTCCTCCACCAAGTGGGTGATTGCACAGTAGGCTTCGAGGACTTGTTCCTCGTCTTCAACCTTCGAGAAATCGAAGCCTCCCTTATGAAATGCTCTACACTGTAAGTATTTCACGATCATTGTGTCCATTCAAGCATTTTACCGCTAAATGCATACATATTAACTCTTACTTTCAATACTTAGGCACATGATCGATGAATGCAAAGTAAGGAAAGAACCGGTGGGTTTCATCGACCCACAATTGGTCTCTGCACAAAGCATTGCCATTAACCGTGAGCTCGTCCACAATTACCTGGTAGACGCATTGACGACTCATCAGGACAAACACTTCATAATGCTTCCATACAATGAGTTGTAAGTTATACACTATACTTCACATATTTATACTTTATACAACATGGGCTGCATGAGTTGTGACCGTGGAGAAAAACTTTGGCAGCTTTCATTGGATCTTGATTGTCTTCATGCCAAAAGATAAAAGGGTAGTATACCTTGATCCCTATAAGCCTCATGACTACTCGTCAATGCGCGGATTCATCAACAGGTGGTAGACCACATTTCGTTTCGTCCGTAATTAGTTCTATTCTTTCTTCCTTCTGTTATTTGCTTAAATTTTGTAATCACTTAGGACACTCGACGCTGTTGCTCATGGAGGGAGATCAACGCTAGGAGATGCCTAGGCTTGGCGTCACGATTTTGAAATTAAGGTATTCCCTGATTAAGTATATAACTGTCCGATATTATCTAAGTTTTCAAAAAATTCTATGCATTACTAATATGCCTGAGATTTAATTTTTCTAGGTTGACCAGTAACCTGCAGGAACCAACCTTTGTGCCTATTATGTTTGCCACTTCATGATGAAACTTATCCCTGTTTAGAAGAAGATCAAAGACGTTAAGGGGATAATGCAGGTTAATTTCTCTTAAGTTATTAGTATTTCTTGCCATTTTAGCTATAGCCACGACATTTAACTTAATAGCTACAGCTTTTTTCTTCAATGGGATCAAAGTCGATGAAGGAGCTCAACCTCGCAGAGATTCGAGGGCAATTCGCCTTCTTCTTTTAAGTGAAAGTCTTATCTCCAAAAGGATAGTTCCACAGTCCTTAGCTGATGTTAATTCATACTTTGTAATATATTTTGTAATGCATTTTGGTACTTATAATGGATTTTGTAATTGATTCAAGTGTGGATGCATTTTTGTAATAGATTAATGTTTGGATGGATGGTTACTGTGAATAAAATGTGCAGTTCTGCTATGTGCTAGATATTCTGATGAAATGTTATCATATATATGAATTATGCTCAAATTCTAAAGCATATGCAGGTTGCTGGCCAAAAAACAAATTATTTCTTCCTGCTGTAAATTCACATCCGAAACGGTTAATATAGGAAAAACTATTTGGGATGACTACACATCCGAAACGGTTAACTGCTTTATTAACCGTTTGGGATCGATGTCGAGGACATCCCACATGGTTCTTCTGTATTAATCGTTTGGGATGTGTCTCTCTTCCCAAACAGCCACAGAACCGTTTGGAATATGACCCCCTCATCCGCAAGAGACAATTGGTGACGGTTTATAAAACCGTTTGGGATGGTTATTTGTGTATTAGTGTGTGTCTCGCGCCGGGGAGCCCCCGGGGCGACTTGCTGCAGAGGGCAGTGCGTGGACATCGTCGCCAGCGCCGACCACTGCGGCGGCTGCAACAAGGCGTGCAAGCACAGGCCCCGGACATGCTGCGGCGGGCGCTGCGTGGGTCTGCTCTCCGACAAGAACTGCGGCAGCTGCTCCAACCACTGCAACAAGAAATGCAACTACGGCTTCTGCGACTATGCGCAGTAACGAAGTGCAGCGTAATTGTGCGCGAGTGCTCTCTGAAGATATGTACTAGCACTATCAAGCTACTAATACATACACGACCGTGAGGGCGGGATATGGAGCTACCAAATCGAAATGAGCTTTTGATGCTGAACTACTCAAAGGTGAAAGATATACGTGGATATATCCGCGCCGGAGATGTAGCCATGTAAAACCAGTCTGCGGTTATCAGAAGATGCTGAATTGAACTTATATATAATATATAAGCTGACGTGGAAAAGTTGCAGCGGACAAACTAGGGTCATATTTATTAAACTAGCATGGGCGTTCTTTAAGTTTTCACAATATGCATGTCGTGAAAATATATTTTATAAGTGCGGTGACGCACAGGCATGGTCAGAGTGTAGCGTGGGCGTGGCGACTACGCGTGGCGCAGATTCGCGAGAAAGGACCGCTAGAGGGTATAGCAGTGGCAATGATGAGAAATTATCTATTAACTTTAAGTAAGGACAATGATAGGTAATTTATCTATCAACTTTAAGTGAATGACATTGTGGGTAATTATCTATTGTCAACTTTAAGTGAATGGTATGATGGGTAATTATCTACCAATTAAGGATAGCTATCGGATTGGCAGACCATCAAATGAATATTAGCCATTAGATGTATTCGATCCAATGAATCTGAATAATTTGGCTATGCTTTGTGGGGTGGATTTAGAAGAGAAAGCTAGGGCTTTTAATAGGTAGTATAGATATACATAGACTATATTAATAAATGAATTCCTATAATACACCAAATGAAATGAACTGCATTAATTGTGTCGACGAAGTTACCCTCAGACAGTAAACTTGAAGCCCCCCGGATCAATCGACCGATGTGCTAAGGGGATGAGCTGCAAGACAGGCTTCGCAATTGCTACTGAACCCAAATTCTTGCTAAAGATAAATACAAAAAATACGGTGGAAAAACAACTGAAGATAGCCGGAAAAAATCTCTCCTTCCTCCCCTCAATATGGAGAGGGCACCCCGCCCTTTTATAGGCAGGAGTGATTTACAAGTGATTGTATATGTCTGTCTCTAGGCAGTTTACGGTTTTGCTCTACACTACGTTACAATGTTTGGGGTTGATTTGTCTTCTCCTTCCGCCTTCACCTCCTACATTCGCCGGAATCTGCCTGACGCGCCTCGCCGGTAAAGTCTCACCGAGACGCACGTTGTCTTCTGACCGGAACACACCTCGCCCAGACACCTCATATCGCCTGGCCAAAACGCACATCGCCAAGGCAGGTTCCTGTGCTCCACAAAAGAATTTGTTCAGCGTTAGCGCTTTTTATCGAGATACTAGGGGTACCTTGGCCAGGGCTTCAAGACGGACTCCTCCAACAAACCATGTTATTGGATATCTCTCTTCTGTTTTCGCAAATTATAGCAAAAATACGGAGCTAAATGATAAAATATATAAAACTGGCTTAATCATATGGGATTGTTATGATCCATCATAATGCTAAACAAAGCCATAATTGGAACAAGTACTTAAAGTTGAAATTGAATATTTGTTAAATGCCACTCCCTTGATCAGCCTTCAATGATTTGCCAGCGAAAGCGAAAATACATGAGGCATAATTAAATATGAATATTACTTTCGGGATTCTCATATTTCATCATAATGTCAAACCGAGGCATAATCAGCACGAGCACTTGGAGTTGTAATTGAAACCAGCTATATGCTATACCTTCGTTAGCCTTCAACAACCAGCGAAAAAGAAAATTCATGAGGCCTCTTTGTTTCTAAGACCCTGGCAATGTATTAGGGTATTAATATTGATCTTCTTTCCAATCAAAATTTACAATTTAATTACTTTCCTTCCATATATAATTTGGATCGAAACTTCACCGTTGTTTACCGCGAAACCTGGGCAAATTACAAATCCAGTATAAACATTGTAAACAACATATTAATGTCGAAAAGTGACTTTAATATTTAACAAATCAAGCTGCACACAAATGCACTAGCTACCCAACAAACTAAAAGTAACAACAACACTGCACAAAGGATAACACAACCACCGGGTGATGAGGACATTATCTCCATGCATACAACCGTTACTACCACTACTTCCTCTATACTTTCTGCTTTTCATGTACATGTTACAAAGCACCAGAGGATGTCCGGCAAGATCTTCAAGTGGATGAGAGCATTCAAGGCCTCGAATCCACCATGACGGCGTGGTGATGTTGACCGAAAAAATGTAATGGAAGATCAAATCAAGCCTCAATCAGGAAGGAGAATAACAACTTAATTATATTTTGGAGTCCACGTACTTTTCTTTTTGGCCCACCCTTTGTGGGGCTTTAAGTCCACCATCCAGGAGCGTCATGAAGCTCAATTTTGGGTCGATCGAAGGATCTATCTGAACGAAGGAGAGAGGGTGTGTTTGAATTCATCTAGTGTTTGGCGACCCCCACCACCCCATGTTTTTCATTCTATAAATACCCCTGTAGGCGTAGCATAAAAGCTGGGGTTTTTATGTAGACATAGTATAGCCATATTGCTACTATATTACGATTTCAGTCATGTTGAACAATGGTCTATAAAATCTTCTATCAGAAACTCCACCTTTATCATTGAGTACTTCAATCCTATTTGCAATTAAAGATTGTTTTTATCTTGTTCTTATTTGTTTTCTGATTGTTTGCAGGAATTGAACGTCATGTTTAGGCTGATCATGCTTCGAACAGGTCAATAACTCTCTAGAATTGGTTTAGCGATTGCTAAGCAGTACTATCGTCACTCAGTGTAGCTAGATAATCAAAATCAGCTCGATCAAATCGATACTTTGTTCTCTTTAGAAAATCAGGACACACTAGGTGCTATCAACCAGCAAGCAATAGCTTTACTCAGGAGGATCGAGTTACTGTCAGCAGCACGACAGTGCAGACACTGAGACCCTCAACAACCTAGTCAAGATGGCGGGTAAGTTAGAGTTTTGAGGGTGATGGGAGGGAGCAATAGAAAGGGGCGCATGATGATTGATCGGGTGTGTTCCGATAACCCCGTCCCAACACACATGATGACACACACACACCCCTCTTTTTTGTTTGTGTGGAGTACCTGAATAGCCAGCGCAACTTCATGAATTAGTTGTCATGAACAAAACAACGAAGTGTTTCTTACTTTGATTTAGAGCCGGCTGACATTTTGGTCCCACAAATAGTAAATGTACCTCTGCTTACAATGTCCGGCTCTGTTTAGTCCTTGAATTTAAAACGTGTTTTAAAAATTCGCGTCATGTTTTTATTTCCTTCCAAGTATTGCCTTGTTGTGTTGTTCATCTCCCACTCTAGTTCATGAATGCAGCAATGGTGCTTCCCATTTTATGATGGGATCCACCCGTGACTTTACCTTCAGCATTTCTTCACAGGCTCTCTCTCTCCTTACCGCTTACGTAGTTCTCGTTTCACTCTCCACTCCTCAACTAATGTAGTCGCCACCACTTTTTCTCTCTGCTCCAACCAGTGAGGCAACCGCCATCCTCTTCTCTAGCCGGCCAAGACTATTGCCTCCTTGCTCGCCGCACCTGCAGCTCCCCCTCCCCACCACCAACTACATCATGCATAGATGCTAGGCCACAATGTCGATCCCTAGTCGCCGCCCCATGCTATTGAAGCTCTTGCATCGCCATCTTGACTCTCCACGGGCACCACGGCCGACGGGGAGGAGAAGGTAGGGGGCACAGGAACTAGATTTTCCTCCCTTGTTTTTTAGGGTTTCTTGGGTAGAATGTTGAGATGGAAAAAATGCAATAGTTAGTGCGTCAAGGGGGGTGAAAGCATGGATCTACGTTCGAATTTGAGCTCTAGTTTGATTTTTTTGAATACCCTAGAACCTGCTTATGAGGTTAGGAAGATAGCCATCCAAGAATCTGCTGATTTGGGTACTCTCACAATTGATTTACTCTTCTCGAAGCTTTTAACTCATGAGATCACTTCTGAGAGCCGAACTGACGATGAGTAGTAGACAACTACTGTATACGATGACAGTATTCGTATACGAATACACCACGACTAAAGGAGTATCCTATTTACCCGGGGAGGATTAAACCTCAGAGAAGGACTCTACGTCGATAAGGAAACCACCCGTAGGTAACCGGGGTCCTTAAACTAGGCAGTTAATCCCGATATTTAAGGAAAGTGGAATCCTGCTCGGGGATTGTCGACGTGTAGACGCCTCTAGCGGTGGTCCAGTTGGACCCCCTTTGGGATTCGGCCGGGGGTGATGTAGAGCTCTTCTTATGAGCCGGTGACGAACCGTGGGAATGGTCGTTTAGATGCGGGAGACACAGGGATTTATCCAGGTTCAGGCCACCCGGAGGTGTAATACCCTACGTCCTGCTTGTTTGTGTGTATTCGTATTGATTCTATCAGGGTTATGGGGATGTTCTTCCTTACAAGAGGCCGGCTGAGAGCCCCCTGAAGCTGTTCTATGAAAAGCGCTATCTATGGATCTGGATTAAGGAATCGAACCCTTTGCATGGCCTGGGAACTCCCCTTATATAGCCGGGGGTTCACCACAGTGGCCAAGGGTGACTTGGGTGCTAAGGAAATGCCCATTCCTCTATTTAATGCGTTGCGCCGATTCTCGAGCCACACGCCTCCCTGCCATGCCTTCGAACAGGGGCCCTGACATCTTTATGTCCAGCGGGCCCCGCGAGAGAGGACTTACCGGTGCTCTTCTGACCGAGTTGGCGAAACATCTGCTCCTGGGCCCCGGTGCCAGCGACCAAACGCGGGCCACGGGGCGCGCGGTGATTTGACCCAAAGGGGCAAAAAGGGGCTGACAGCGGTGCGGGCGCGCGGGACGGCGCGCCTGGTCGGTCAACAAACCTGTCAGACGGACCCATCTCCTGGCAGGGGCCAGGGCAAAAAGGGATTTGCCCTGCACGGATGGGACCCGGCCTGATCGATATCGTGCCCGCACAGGGCTTAGCATTTAATGTCCGAATGACGGGCATTAAATGCCTCTGCCGGTGCCGAGGCTTGTCGGAGAAGCCAAGTACTGGAACGATGGGCCCGGAGGAGGGCCCCACGGGAGGGCCCCACAACCCCCGAATGCTCCGACCCCGAACGGTTCCTTCGGCTCTCGAGGGATGCCAGCTGTCCCGGGCTGCTCCCGAGTGACCTCGAGCGCTCGGGGAGCGCTTGCTGGAGGCTTGCTCGGGGCCCCTCTCGGGGGGAGCGCCAACAGGACCGCCCGGGGGGTCGCCCCGAGCAGTCTATTGGGCCCCACACCCCTCGGGACGCCGGACACTCGGGGAAGGAGCCCCGAGCGTTTCCTTGATTCTTGGGCCTCGGACCCTCGGGAGCCCAGGGCCCTCTTTAGAGGGCCCGCATGGCCCGAGCACCCAGGCTAGACCACCGGGCCCACTTGCTGCGTCAGCGGGGCCCTCGCTGATCCAGCCGCCACGTGCCACGCCCTGCGGCCTCTGGTTGGTCTCCACCGGCGGTTCGGGGGACCCTGGGCCCCATTCCGCTGACAGTAGCCCCCGGCCTTGTCTTCCAGTGACGGCCCAAGGGGCCGCGCCTGGGGATAAGGCCTTCTCTTCTTGGGCCAAGCAGAGAGGGCAGCCCATCTGGATGCGCCCTGCGGAGGGGCGCTTTAATGCGCGCGCGCAGAGTGGAAGGGGCGCCCAATCTGCGCGCTCCACCTAGTGGCGGCGCTTCGGTTTTTACCCCGCGCGGGAAAGGCGCGCGCCTTTTTATGCTGCGCAGGCGGTTGCGTGCTCCGGGTTTCGCGCGACCGCATTTTTACTGCGCACGGCAGTGAATCCGCAGCTCATGATTACACGCCCTCCGGGCTTCACACGGCCGCAGGCCCACAGCCAATGACAGCGGACTGACAACCCACGACGGCACAAAAATCGCTGGGCGCGGGCGGTTGAACTTCCGAAGTCATTTTCTTTAAAAGAAAAACGGCCCCACACTTTTTCGAACTTCCGACTCCTGCGCAAACACTTTGTTCCCAAAACTCCTGCGCTCTCTTCGTCTTCTTCCTTTCGCCACCTTCCTCTTCGCCTCCCGAAAAACCTTCTCCGCCACCTTCTCCGCTACGATGACTCGCCGTCAGACCCGATCGATTCCCCTGGCCCAGGACGCCGTGATCCCCCAGTCCCGCTTCCTCAACGAAGAGGTGATGGACAAGGTTCAGAAACTGGCGGTGCCGGAGGGCCGGCCGCACCCGACAAGGGTTCGGCCGGCGACGTTTCCGCCGGAGCCGCGGGTGGACAAAACGGTCATCTTCATCAGCTTCCTTAGCGCCGGGCTGCTTCCGCCGTTCTCGCCATTCTTTATGGCGGTGCTAGAGTCCTACGGCATCCACCTGCTGCGTCTTACCCCTAACTCCGTAGTGGTGTTGGCGATCTTCGCCCACCTCTGCGAGATGTTCGTGGGGGTGATGCCGTCGGTGGCGCTGTTCCGGCACTACTTCGTCCTCCGCTCCGTTGGGAGGAGCCGAGGCTCGACTCGGGCGGAGGTTAGCGGAAGCGCCAACTTCCAGCTTCGCGCGAAGCTCGCCGACCCCTACATTCAGCAAGATCTGCGGAACAAGTGGGACGACTGGCGCCAGATGTGGTTTTACATCAACACTGACCCGGCGCAGTCGCTCACCCTTCCCGAGGCGCCGGCGACGCATCAGCGATCGTGGGAGGACCTCGCCGCGAACGACAACGAGCTCCTGGTGATGACCCTCCGCATCTCCCAGCTCCGGGAGTTGGGTTTAACTGCCACCATGGTCGTCGGCGACTTCGTGCGACGCCGGCTGGCGCCGCTGCGAAACCGCGAGCGGCCGGCGTGGATGTACACCGGGGACCTGGACTGCACTCGGACGGAGATCGGCGCCGACAAGAACCGGTCTGAGGCGGCGCTGGCGGCCACCCTGAGGATGCTGCTCGGGGTCCCGGACGCCTCGCCGCCGATCTGTCGCGGCCGGACCTGCCGCTCTGCGTCGACGCGGAGCGCCAGGCCATCTTGGACATGATGCCGATGTGTGACGCACGTGGCATCGTTGCCCCACCGAAGGACGGCAGGCGCAGGCCGCCCGGGGGCATCCGGATCGCCGCTAGCGAGGAGGAGGCCGCTGCGGCGTGGGCGGCTCAGGCACCGAGCGCCCCAGTCGCGATCCACGACCCTGCCGATCCGAAGGGCAAGGGGCAAGCCCCTCCTCCCCCGTTCCCGCCACCGCGGCCGCAAGCGCCGAAGCCGAGGCCACAAGCACCGCCGGCCATGGGGAGGCGAGCGATGGACGCTGGAGGCAGCTCCGGGGCGGGTTCCTCCGGACAGGGAGGAACTGCACTGCGATTCTCTGGCCCGGCGCCTCCACCGCCTCCTCCGCCCGCGCGCCCCGCGGCGCTGGGGGCAGGAGGCAGTGGTTCTGGGCCGCCGCCTCCGCCGCCTCCTCCGCCCGTGCGCCCCACGGCACAGGGGGAAGGAGGCAGCGGTTCTGGGCCGCCGCCTCCGCCGCCTCCTCCGCCCGTGCGCTCCGCGGCGCAGGGGGAAGGAGGCAGCGGTTCTGGGCGAGGGCCCTCCAGAACCGCGCCAGCTGGAGGCTCATTGACGGCGGACGCGGGTGCTGCCGCCGGGCAGAAGAGGAAGGACCCGCCGCCACCCCTCGGCGCGGAACGCCATGTTTTGAAGGGCGCGTGGCGGTAAGTGGAAACTTCCTTCCCTCTGATCTTTCCTTTTCCTTTTTTGACGAAGTGTCTTGCTCGGGTGCTGACCCAAACTTGTTTGTGTTTTGTCCTTTCAGGGAGAGCAAAAGGTCTCGCCCGTCCCCGAGTTCTCCTCCCGCCGCGAGGGCTCCAACAGTCCCGAGCGGTCCCCCGGTCTCGAGCGAGCCGGTGGGGCCGGCCCCGAGCGCGCCCTCCGCCCCGAGCGCGGGCCCTACCCCGAGCACGGCTCCGGCCCCGAGAGCTGAAGCCGCTTCGCGGGAAGAGCCTGCCCCGAGCGCGGAGGCGACCGCGCCGGAGGTGGTGGGGGCTCCTGAAGCGATGGAGGAGCCTCATGCCGCCGCACCCGAGGAGCGTGCGGCGGCGGTTGAACAGGAAACGGCCCCGGGTGAGGGGGCCGAAGGCACCCGGCCCGAGGGAAGGGCCGGGGCTCTGATCGGGACCGGGCGTCCCGAGCCCCAGGAAGAGGAGCTTGGGGCCCAAGGCCTTGCTGCTCCGCCCGAGGAGCAGCCTTCCGCGTGGCGAAGTCAAACGTCTCGGGGGGCTTCCTCCGATATGTTTGAGGCCGCGCATGCCGCCATTGACCAGCTCCACGAGGACCTCCTTTCCAGGGAGAAGTCCTTAAAGGATCGGGAGCGGTCCCTGGAGGAGATGGCGGAGCTGCTCTCTTCTCGTACTCGCGTCGCCAAGCGAGAGTACGAGAAGGATCTTGCCGAAGTCGATCGCCAGCGGGACCTCCTCAACGAGATGAGAAGGGAGATCATCCCGAGGGTGCGAGAGGTCGAAAGGCAAGAGTGGGAGCTCAACCGTTAGGCCGCGCTGGTCAGGCCGCGCGAGCTGGACTTGGCGGCGCGGGAAAAACGCGCCGCTGAGAAGGAGGCGCGGCTACAGCAGCTTGCCGATGACCTCGCCCGCCGCGAAGATCAGCAGTTCCTCCAGGCTGGGGAGCTCGAGACGAAGGCGCAGCAGCTTGGCCAACTCGAGCACTCCCTTGAAGAGGCGACGAACAAACTGGACGCCGAAGTCCAGTCGCGCGTCGATGCTGCTCGCGAGGAGCTTGCCAAGGAGATGGCGCAGCTCCGCTCGGAGGCCCAGAACTTCAAGCAGCGGCTTGAAGACTCCTGGGCGACGAGGCGCACCCTCCAAGACCAACTCCGAGAAGCGGAGGAGGCGAGGGAGCGCGAGTCCTTGGCAGCGGCCGCGAAGCTGGAGAAGGTGGACCGGGAGAGGCTCGGGCTCCTCGTTGAGCGGCGCGAGGAGGCGAAGGTGATGAAGGACATCTTCCTTCGCGCCAGGGATGCCGCCCTGGCTGCCGGACTTGGCATGGCCACCTTGCCGGGCTTCGACGAGGCCCCCGGGAACATTGCCTTAGGCTTCGAGAGCATCACCGAGCGCCTTGAGGGACTTGGTGAGGCTGTGCGCAGCCGGCTCGAGGAAGAAGGCCGGGAGTTGGCTGTTGTGGTGGCGGAGCACACGCTGGCGTGCTACCGCGGCCGTGACCCTAACTTCCCCTTGGCGCCCGCCTTGGAGGGGCTTGACGTGATCGATGAGGCCGCCGAGGAGGAAGCCCGGAAGGCAGTCTGCAGGGCGGCCGATGAGATCGCCCGGCGGTTTTGCCGCGTGGAAGATGCCGGCCGCGGCGACGGCGCCGGCGATGGCGGCGGCACCGTCGACGGAAGCGCCGGTGAAGAGTAGCTCCTTTTTTGTCTTTGTTTTTTGTTGCTCTTAGTCCGGGGCTTGACCCCTTTGTAAGATCTTTTTGCTAGTTATGCAAAAAACTTTTGGCGCGAAGGCCCTTTGTCCCTTGCTTTTTTCCTTGCTATGCTTTGCTAGAAATGTCTTTACTTCTTTGTCGCTTCGGGCGAAGCGTCTGGCTCTTGCTCGGAGAGGGACGAAAGACGGCCCTCGGGCGTCCCGAAGGCCCCAGCCCCCGAGAGTTGGACGCACCGCAGCTGAAGCTTGAGGCCCCGCCGTCGGGGCACGAGGTGCCCCCGAGCGAAGTTTCACTTAACTTTTTAGCTTTGCCTGCAAAAGGTTGCCCAAGTCTTTGTGCTCGGGGCGATTATGGGAGAAATTAGCTGTTTATATGCGTTGCGTTAATCATTGCACTTATATGATTTTCCTTATCTTTGAAAACTTTTGCTTTTACTCGACAGTGATTCCTCATGCCTCTGGGATTCTTAATGGAAAGAACCGCCGGGCGCGTGCGAGAGTGCGTAAGGTACTTGGGCGGCTTATTTACCAGGCTGATGTCCCGGGTTAAGAAACCAGGCGAGACACCAGGGTTTTGAGCGGACAACCCGAAGCACTCCTCGTGACTTTCGTTGCTGCCTTCAGGTAAATCCCACCGCGAACACAGAAGGCGTTTGGGAAAAATTGGCGAGGAAAAACTAGTTGTTTCATATATAATGCTCGGGAGCTTTAAAAAACATAGAGATGCGATTAGAAGCTTAGCTTATAAACCGGGGCTCGGGGTGACTTTGCGCCTCGTGACTTGGTGTTGATCCAGCGGGCGGTGCCCGGGAACTTCATTATGGTGAACCTGTTTACTTTATGAGCGATTATGTAATTTACTTAGCAAAAAAGGGGTGTTTTCCACAGGTCCCTCGGGGGGTTTGCCTGTTAACGCGGCCCTCGAGTTTTCGGGTCTGCCGACCTGTCCCGAGCGCGAGGAGTGAAGCTATCCGACTGACATGAAGTTGGGTAGCACTCGGGCCTGCTGACCAGCAGAGCACGGTGGCCAGGGGCTTATTTGCCCTGACTCGGATGTGCTCGGGGTGCAGCTAATTGCCCGACCGTCTTACGGCCCGACAACAAGTATTTGGATAAGCTCGACTGCTCGGGCTCGGAGCGGTGGGACCTACTCGCACCGAGAGACGGGGGCTCGGGAGCCCCACACCGCGCGGAAAACCACGCTTTTGCTAACTATAGAGGCAATATTGACATTGATATTCGAGTAAGGAATTTAGACATTGCACAGGGGATGCATACGAAGAGAAAACTGCATCTTTACAGATTTTGTAATGCTATCGAAATAGCTGGAATACAAGGGAGCCCCCGAGCGCGGGTGCGAGCGCGCGGGATACTCCGGTGACCTTTGGCCGGACCGGTGCTCGGGGTTCGGGAACCAGGCCGAGCGACCGGGGCTTGGGGTGACGAACCCGAAACTTCTCATGACTCGCATTTGGCACTCGGGGGGCTGACCCTAAAAGCAAAAACTTACCTGGGCTATTCACGGGAAAAACTTGCGTAGGTGCTCGATGTTCCAGGCGTTGGTCAGCTCCATTCCGTCTTCGGTAGCGAGCCTCACCGAGCCTGGCCGGGTGACTCTGGTCACTCGGTATGGACCTTCCCACATGGGGGAGAGCTTGTTCTTGCCTTCCCGCGTCTGCGCCCGGCGAAGCACCAAGTCCCCAACTTCGAGAGATCTTGGCTTGACACGGCGCTCATGGTAGCGGCGAAGGCTTTGCTGGTACCTGGCAGCGTGAAGGGCAGCTCGGCATCTATGTTCTTCAAGGAAGTTGACGTCTTCGAGCCTGCGCTGATCTTGATCTTCCTCCGAGTACGCCGCGACCCGAGGGGAGCGGAAGGTGAGCTCGGAAGGAAGGATTGCTTCTGCCCCGTAAACGAGGAAGAAGGGGGTTTCGCCAGTCGCCCGACTGGGGGACGTCCGGATGGACCAAAGGACCGTGGGGAGCTCTTCTATCCAGCCGGCACCGCACTTCTTGAGCCTGTCGAAGGATCTTGTCTTGAGCCCCCGAAGGATTTGAGCGTTCGCGCGCTCGACCTGTCCGTTGGCTCGGGGGTGCGCGACAGAGGCGAAGCAAATTTCTGTCCCGAGGGCCTGGCAGTACTCGAGGAAAGCATCGCTCGTGAACTGTGTGCCGTTGTCGGTGATGATGCGGTTGGGCACCCCGAACCGGCTCATAATGCCTCGGATAAACTTGATTGCCGACTGTTTGTTGATCTTGACGACTGCCTCGGTTTCCGTCCACTTGGTGAATTTGTCGATGGCGACGTAGAGGTACTCGTAGCCCCCGACTGCTCAGGGGAACGGGCCCAAGATATCCAGCCCCCAGACCGCGAAAGGCCACGAGAGGGGGATGGTCTAGAGTGCCTGAGCGGGCTGATGTATCTGCTTGGCGTGGAATTGGCAGGCCTCGCAGCGTCGAACCAGCTCGAATGCATCCTCAAGGGCTGTCGGCCAGTAAAATCCTTGCCGAAAGGCTTTACCGACCATCGTGCGAAACGATGCATGGCTACCGCACTCGCCCTCGTGGATGTCCGCGAGTATGTCAGGGCCTTCCTCCCAAGAAATGCATTTCATAAGAATGCCATTGGTACCGCGCCGATAGAGGTCCCCATCTACGAGCGCGTACCTCGTTGATTGCCGCGCAATTCTTTCTGCAACGGCTTGGTCTTCGGGAAGGATATTTTCTTTCAGGTATGCTCGGATCTCGGAGATCCAAGGGGTGACCTGAGGACAGGTGGCGAGCACGAGGTGCTCGCCCGGCGGCGGCCTGACGGGAGGATCTCCCACTGAAGGCGCCGCCTGGGTAGACTCGCCTTGGCGCGAGGTTGTCACGGACCCGGAATCCACATATGATTGGAGGAACGCGAAGTCGCCAAGGACCGAAGGACTCGTCAGCCCGGTGGCACGGTACCTGCGCCGTACGCACCAAGGCGAAACGATCCGACACCAGCCACGTGCGGGCCGGCCGGAAGCGACCAATCTTCCCCAAACCACATATAGATCCCAGATACCGGTGAAGGGGTAAGACCACGTGATAAGTCTGTGCTCCGCGATAGTCATAGGAGGACTAGAGCCCGGGATATGCATCCCCTCAACCCTACCTAGCCACGAGATGCGACTCTGGGAGGATCCAGCTCTGCTCTGCCGTCAGCGCGAGGCGTGACGGTCGTAGGAGGCTTAGCGAGTACGGGACGAATCCCCTGGATCGACTCAACCAAGGCTACGCAGGACTAGTGGTTCGCTCACCTCTGCCATCACGAAACGCAATCCTAGCATGCAATAATACCGCTGCACAGTTGTCCACATACTTCATCACATACACGCATTGTACATGGACAACCGAAAGTAACAACTTGGATTACCACAGCACAAATTCTACTAAAGAAAGACTTATAAAATACATATATATACACATAGCGACTCGGAAGTCGATCACAATATACATTATTACAAACAGCAGCGGAAGGAAAACAGAAAATGCCCGAGATGGTGGGGAAACCACCTCCAAACAGCTCGCAACAAAGATCCCGAGGAAATCGAAACCTAGAGTGGTAAATCCAAGCAGCGACGTCAACTTCAATTGCTCCAAGAACCTGCCTAGGATAAACCTAGGTGAGTACAACCACCGTACTCGCAAGACATTGCTTATTGATTAATTAAAACATGGTATTAATCAAGTTTGACAAGTGATAAAGGTTCGCATTTTATAACAAGTTCAAGTTACATACTAGAGATGAAATGAACATAAACTACACAATTTAATATCATATTGTAGCAAGAGCATAGCAATGATAAACACATGACGATAAAAGTAACTTACGAGCATACACACAAATATAATAATACGAATGTCATCATTTCCAATTTATTTGGGTAGCCCACACCCATTTAAAAATCTCAATCTTTCTCACGGCAACACATGCCTCAAACTCCAACTCATGGCAACACATGCCTCAAACTCCAACTCATGGCAACACATGCCTAACCGTCACCAACGAGCCGACAACCTCGGATATAAAGAGTGCAACCCTGGTGGAGTTCACACTACTTCCCCCAGTCTCTGAGACTTACCTCAACTATATCGTAGTTTCGTTTCGTTGGTGACCTACGCGCTTTCCTTCGGGTCTCCACCGCCGACTCAGCCACCTCGGGTATAAGGAGTGCATCCCTGCTGGAGGTTGTGAGGCTCCACGCAGTCTCTGAGACTTATCCCCAATATACCGTAGTGATGGCCTCGGTAACCCCCTCGGTTCTCGTCTCCACCGCCGACTCAACCACCCCGGGTATAAGGAGTGCAACCCTGGTGGAGTTCACAAGGCTCCCACCAGTCTCTGAGACTTATCCCCATTATACCGTAGTGTTGGCCTCGGTACACCTTCGGTTCTCATCGACGTGTGGTAAGGGTAGTGTATGTGGGAGTCACCTCAGACTGGGGCGCACAAACACAATCTCAATAATCTCATTAGCCACCAGTTTTATCCCACATACATGTCCCCTCGGCGCTCACATCTCACTTTATTAGGTTCAAGTTAAAAGGGCATCAGGTTAAAGTATCAGCCTTAGCTACTTCATAATAACAAGACCTACACATACTAACGAAGCATCCAGCACAGATCAAGCAAACATTCACACAAGCATCAAGTCAATCCAATTAAGTATGCCAAACAAGATTAACACACAATGTAATGATTAAGCAACAAGCAATGGAGCTTGCCTGGTTGCCTGGGGAAGTAAGAGGATTCTGCGTGAAAACTCCAGAACACTCGAAACGCTGGTAAGAAGCAAATGACCTCCAACAGAGGAAAAGCAAATCTAAGAAACTAATTTGAAAACGACGAAGATGCATGGATGCAATTGATGATATGCCTTCATACTGATTTTAGATGAATTATGACACTAAGCATTTTCGTTTTAGCTGTTAAGCTAGATTCTCTAGTATTCATACTTTTTGGAGTTTACTCAGATTTAGCATTTCCTGTCTTCCCCTCGGTAGAGGAAGGAGTATGGCAATTATCCAAAATGCTTAATAGGTCAGGACATTATTGATTTGTCCTTACATTGCTTATCCGAAGGAATTGAGTATACAGATCACCGTCCTCAGATAAGCTCCTATGACATTACATAGTGGCTCGGCTCTACTATATCAGGATAGTGTATTGACTCGGTTAACCAAGTTCCAGCATGAGCACCTTGATCCAGTCTAATCTGGACGGCATAGTACTTGTGATATTCGCTAATGTTGCGATTAAAAGATTACTTGCCAGCTAGCTTATCACATCAGTTTATTATCTATTCTTCATAGCAGTTAGTCCTAAAAATTGCATAGGTTACTCCTTGGATTACTAGTGAAGCTAATTACTCAAACAAATTGTATCAGTCGGCCCTACATCTAATTGATTAGTTATAGTCAACAATTAGTCAAATGCTTAGCTTTTAGACTAACGGGTATTTAATCATCGTATGCTTATTGAGTTTTGAAGGGGCCTTCTCCTAGAAGAACTATAGCTAGCAGGGTTAATTAGAATTAATCATAAACCGTTAACCTTGGTCACGACATTCCTTATCGCAGCAACTATGAGAACTAACAGACTGAGCATGGCTTAACCTTAGTTATTTGGAGCCATTAAATGTACTGAGTAGAACTAACTATTATTAATGCAACTAAGCAACTAGCTAAACTTCGCAATGACCAGCATGCTAGTCATCCAGTAACTACAGCTCAGTCATCATTACTTGTGTCAGGGATCAGACAACTAACCATTCACTTAGATTAACATATATCAATTATACTTATCACTGTTAAAATGTATTGTGGACACATGAGCTCGTTTCATCTGTCTTAGGCCTAGTTGTTCCTGCAACAAAACAGCCCTAACCAAAACGTGATGTCATTTGAAATATGTAACTACCTGCAATCAAGCACACATTGCATGTTTGAAACCTTCACAGCATATACAAATACAAGGGTTTCCATGTTATACCAGCAATGAAACGAGGCGATAAAATGGTCGAGGACGGCAAGGGCTCAAATCCGACGGCGATGACACCGCGGCGGCGTGCTCCAGCAGCTGGACCGAAGGAGAGTTGGCAGAGGAGCTCCGACGGCAATCCCCTGGTGGTGGCCGAGGAACGCCGGCGGCTTGAGGAGGGCGGGGCCCGGCGCTGGAGAGGGGCTGGTGGCTCTGGTGGTGGGGGCGCGCTCGACGGGTCCACCGGGGAGGCAGGGCCTGGAGAGGCTGCGCTGGTGGGAGGAAGATGGGAGGCCGGCGGCGCAGCTTGGGGGGGCGGCGGAGGCAGAGGCGCCGACGGGGGAGCCGAGCTTGGATCTGGGGAGGAGGATGGCTCCGGCGGCGCACGGAGAAGGCTGCCGGCGGCGGCGCTTGGGGAGGACGGCGCGGGGAGCAGGGAGGGCGGTGGCGCCCGCGGCGGCTCGCCGAGGCGGCAAGGGGGGCGGCCAAGAGGCGCACCGGGGAGCCGTGGGGAGGTTGGGGGCGCGGAATCAGGAGAGGGGTGGCGCGGCCCTGGCAGAGGAAGGGCACCGGCGGCAGGTGGGGGAAGCGGCACGGGGGAGGTCGCCGACGGTAGGGAAAGGCTCGGGTGGGAGGCGGGCTCGAGCAACAGGGACGGCAGGAGAGGAATTTGGAGGCAAAGGAAGATAGCAGGGCGAAGAAGATGGGGAAATAGGGGCCTGCTGGTGCTACGTGGAGAAAAGGACTGCAGTGGTTGCCAGGTGGAGCAAAGGAGCTGCAGGGGGAGTTCCACGCGGCAGGTAAGCTCTTTTTTATTTTTATTTTCTTTTATATTGTTTCTTTACTGATTTAGGTTAGTTCTGTTTCATTTAGGGTTACTTTTCAAAGCAAAGAAGTTCAAACACGTTCCAAGAATCTATGTTTACGTTTGCAGATAGGACTGACACTTTAATATGGCCGTCCATGAATTTTTGAGACAAGAAGGTCGACTTTATCGCCATATCCGATTCTGTCCGAAAGAACATGTTCTCGAGAAATTATTTGGTCAAATAAACAACGAGTTCCAATGGCTTGAGCATTTCTTTAGGAACTCTCGTCAAATCTGTAGAACTTATAGAATTATTGAATTGGGGTTCGGTTAGGGTTGGGTTCACCGGTCTATTCTTAAATTGATATCGGAACATGTTCTTGGTTTTTTAAGCGGAGCCATGTTTGTTCTATCTATATGCATGCATGTAAAAGAAGAACTCCAATTTATTCACGACGATCTTTACTGATCTCGGGTCTTAAGATTTGGTCGCTACAGAGGTTCCCCCTTCGTCTTGGTCGGCGGCCTCGACGGACGGCCGAGAGAGCCTTTCTTCAAAGGTCCCAGCCGGGACCGGCTCCCGAGAGGAGGCCAGTCGCGATAGAATGTCGGCGGCGTCGTTGTAGCGGCGAGGGATGTGCTGAAGCTCCAGCCCATCGAATCGCCGCTCCAACTTCCTGACTTCGCTCAGATATGCTGCCATTTGGGGGTCCGAGCACTGATACTCTTTCGACACCTGATTGATGACTAACTAGGAGTCGCCTTTGACGAGTAGACGGCGGATCCCGAGGGATGCGGCAGCGCGCAGCCCTGCTAGGAGGCCTTCGTACTCGGCCATGTTGTTGGTGGCGCGGAAGAGCAACTGTACGACGTACTGGAGTGTTTCACCCGTCGGAGAGGTGAGAACCACTCCAGCCCCGCCCTTGAGCGTGAGGGAACCGTCGAAGTGCAGAGTCCAGTGCTCGGTTCCCCCTCGTCCCGGGCCGGAGGAGAGTTGCTCGCTTTCGTCTTCGGGTACCGGGGTCCACTCGGCGACGAAATCGGCCAGAGCCCGACTTTTGATCGCGTGGTTGCTGACGAAGTGTAGGTTGAACTCTCCGAGCTCGATGGCCCACTCGACGACTCGTCCAGTGGCCTCCCGGTTGCGGAGGATGCGCTCGAGGGGGAAGGCCGTAACCACCCGGACCTCGTGCGCTTGAAAATAATGCCGAAGCTTCCTTGATGCGACGAGCACCGCGTAGAGAAGCTTCTGAGCTTGGGGGTAACGCGTCTTGGCGTCCCGCAATACTTCACTGATGAAGTACACGGGATGCTGCTGCATGCGTACCCGGGTTGAAGGCTGCTCGGGCCCAGCCCCCGAGCGACTGACTTCATCCCCGAGCAAGGCGGGTTGCTCGGGTACGCTTGGAGGATGGGCTGGGGCTTCGGGGTCGGGGGCGCTCGGGGACTTGGGTCCGAGAGCTCCGCCTGCTTCCCCGAGAGACTCGCTCGGGAGCTCGCTCTCGGGGGCTTCTGTGGGTTGCTCGGGGCCACCGCTCGGGGGCGGGCGCCCGGGCTCCTTTGTATGGTCGGGGGATGCTGGGAGCTCGGCCCCGACCTCTCGTTCGGCGACGAGGACGGCGCTCACCACCCGGGGTGTTACCGAGAGATAGAGGAGCAAAGGCTCCTCGGTTCTTGGTGCCACTAGGACCGGAGGCGAGGTAAGGTACTTCTTGAGGCCCTGGAGGGCCTGCTCAGCATCTGGGGTCCACTCGAAGTGGCCCGATTTTTTGAGGAGCTTGAATAAGGGGAGACCCCGCTCCCCTAGCTTGGAGATGAAACGTCCCAAGGCAGCCATGCAGCCCGTTAGGCGCTGCACATCCTTGAGACGAGCCGGCGGGCGCATCTGGTCGATGGCCCGGATCTTCTCGGGGTTGGCTTCAATGCCTCGGCTTGAGACCAAGTAGCCGAGAAGCTTGCCGGATGGAACCCCGAAGACGCACTTCTCTGGGTTCAGCTTCATGCGAGTGCTGCGGAGACTATTGAAAGTCTCGGCGAGATCCTCGATGAGCGTCTCCTCGTATCTTGATTTGACGACGAGGTCGTCGATGTAGGCCTCCACATTGCGACCTAGCTGCGACTGTAAGGTTATACGCATGGCCCGTTGATAAGTCGGACCAGCGTTTTTCAACCCGAAGGGCATGCGGACATAGCAAAAGGTCCCCGCAGGGGTTGTAAATGAAGTCAGTGGCTGAGTGATTTCTGGACTACGCACAGGGTTATCGATTACTAGCACAGAAGACTGACCAAATTTTCAGGCGAGGATTGGATAACAAAATCCTAGAACAGAGCAAATCGATTTGTCCAGCAGATAGCAGCAAGAAGGTCTCAGAGGCATGAACCAAGTGGCGGAAGCTTGAAAGGCATTATCTTGAGGGTGTTCTTCACCACCAGCCGCGCCGCCATGTTCTCCCCCTCAGCGGCACCGCCGGCCGCCGCTGCCGCCTCGCTTCCTTTCCCTCCCTTCCCCATCTTCCTCTTCTTCTCTCGCTTACTAACTCTGCGCTCACGGTATATTCAGAGCAGGTGAGTGACGCGATGATTAAATAGGCGCAAGTGACGCCGGCAGCGCTCATCTCCCTCATCTTATTCCCCGTCACCTGCTGCTCCTACTGCTACTCCTCCTCATCGGATTCCCGGGCAGCGGGGACGGCGGTGTTGTGGACCATCTCCTCCGACTCGAAATCTGGCTCCTGTGGGGCGGCGACGGGTTTCCTCTTCTTCGACGACCTTGTGGAGCCCATGGTGCATGGCTACTGCAGTGGCGGTGTCATGGTGCCAGTATTTAGCTACCACCACTACCAGTCATGATTCATCTCTTTTAGTTCATCTGCGGTGGCCAGTTGACGTCCGTCTCCTCTGAGCCGTTACCGCTGCGCCACATCAGCCTGACAGCTAGGTCCCATCGGTCAGAACGGGCGTCAACTGGCGTTTACCGGGAGATCAGTGCTATCTGTGAAGAGCTGCCCCAAGACGATCTATTGGTGATCTTGGATGGGACGGAGGAGCACAGGGCATTGCGTCAAGCCTATCCTAGTTAGGCCATTACTACATAATCACTTTAAAAAGACTAACTTAATATCTAGCATGAGTGAAATTGTAAGGACTAGACTACCTAATGTTAAATATGTTGACCTCATTTACAAGATAATGGAGAGCTACAATTGAAATAAACTAGTCCAAAAATATTGGTCTTACCGACTTTGGAATATATAGATAAGGACTGGGCGAGGGAGTTTTTGGCGCACATCCAAAAAAATTTGCTGCGCGTGGGAGGTTTTGGCGTGCAGTCAAAAAATTTCAGTATTTGGCCCAAAAATTTTTAGTATTTAGTCAAAATAGCTTTTATATAGTAATTTCAAACACCTAAAATTTATCAAAATGACTAACTATTTTCATGGCTTACATGTATGCGATTGGCGATATGTCGCCACTTTACTCGCTAAACATATGATGAATCCCATCATGACGTCGATGGCTCCCCCTCAGATGAACTTGACTTACCCGATGTAGAAGTACTTGTTAATCTCTTGATCGGCCCATCTCTAATCCATAGCCTAGATATGAAGAGAGATGTGTCGGTAGCTTTGGTCGGTACATGTCGATTGGTCGAGCCTTTTTTTACACTATATATGCATACGAATATGAATGCATGCAAGGGCATATTTAAATTTTCGTGTGAAGATAATGATTTCATAAAATTAATATAGAGTGGAAATCAATTTCAACTGCTCAACATATTTTATTTGGCCCCCTAATTTTTTTCATAATTTTCAGAAGTTATTTAGTGTTTATTTGAACTACATTAGAAATTATATCGATTCCTGTTAATTCAAATATTATGAAATCATTTTAATTTTCTCTCTCAACTATTTGGGCCAAAATCCCACTTTCTGGCCCAACCACTAGCCCGCACGGCCTGGCACAGCCCACCATCCATCTGCTTGGCTCAAGGGAGATTGGGCCACGGAGGCATGTGTATATATGCTAAATAAAACAAAGTGTGATGAGCTATCACAATTCTTTGAGTAGTGCAATGGAAAGGCAAGGTACTCATATGCGTGAAGTCTCGGGTTCGAACCCCAGAGGGCACAATTTTTTTTGATATTATTTTGTGGGCCTCTCAACCACGCGTGGGGCCACTTGTTGAGAGGCGGCCCAAGGCGGAGGGGAGAGCAACCGGGCTGGGTGGGCTGGCGGGCGGTCCAAGCCCAAGGCGAGAGGAGGGAGGCCGGGATGGGCTACGCCGTCGGCCCAGGTGGGGCCCGAGAGGGAGGGGAAAGCGGGCTTCGGCCCAGGAACTTTAGAAAAAGAGAATAAAAACATTTTTCTCACATATTATACGTAAACTCTCTAACTTGTACAACATCCTTTCACTAGCCCAGTGGCAAGGTGAGGATTCCACACTCTAAAGGTCTCGGGTTCGAGCTCTAGAGACCACAATTTTTGTGGCTATTTTCCTATCTCCGGATCCATGCAGCATGTATTTAAAACAATAAATTGTGACTAGATATCGTTAGAATTTGAGGGGCGCATTGGTAAGGCAAGTAACGCAGATGCTTGTGGTAATGGGTTCGAACCCCACGGAGTACAAACTTTTTTTACGCACTGGTTCTGTCCACTAGGCCAACATGGTCAAAGATATTTATGACGAAGCCCGTTCGTCATAGGTGTGGCGATGATTTATGACGATCGGCTCGTTGTCACAAATATGGCGGAAAGCGTCATACAAACATGTCCACGTAGGCCGGATAAGATCTATGACGATTTGTGCAGTCGTTCCATGACGAAAATTTTCTTTCGTCATAAATTTCAGGGGGTTGTGGTCCGTCACCTGACATCCATGACGATTCGGATATTTTCATCATAGATATGGCATTATTTATGATGAATTTGAACAACGTCACGAGGAAAACGTCATAGATCAACCAATTTCTCATAGTATATTATGCTTAATGTGATAATTTTTTTTAGAGTTCGCTATATGTTAGGATTTGATTGTCTAGCTCATCTCTCCATGACTTGTCATGTGTTCTCAAGAATTTGCAAAGCTAGCTTAATTGCACAAACAGTTTGAACTAAATTCTTGATTTTTTGATGACTGCTCACTAGAGAATCTTCTATCTTTGAATCTTCTGGTGAGTCTAGTATTGCAACTATGATATTTATTTTGACTGGTCAAAAATAGGACTTCATGGTTATCTTGATTAGGACCGCTAATGACTTGACATGCTTAGGCTTTTGCGGCTAGGGTCCAAGAATGCTTATGGCTGTTGATAGTCACTGGTTTTGCACTACATGCTTGAAATCTACCTTTTCCTAATATGAAAATGCTAAATTAGGGGTGAACCACTCAAGATACTTGCTCATGCAGGAGGTAGTACTTTGGTTGTGGCTAGTCCAAATGATTATGTGGAATCATTGTGAAAAACTCCAAATGAATCACTCAACGTACTTCCTCGTGTAGGGGGTTGTATTTTGGTTGTGTCTAATCCAATTTAATAATATGATTACTTATTGTGGCAAGTGGTAGAGCTTTTTGTCATAATTTTGATCATTGTCTTCCTAGTCGTCATGACTTAGAGCTAGGTTCTCATGGTTCACTCATGGTTAGATTCTTTGCTGTGACCACCTAGTTTGGAACTCATCATTAGTGAAAACTTTAATGTGCTAAGAACTTAAGATGCTAGCTGCTTTTCTTAATATACATGTCTTGTTATGGTTTGAGGAGCATTTCTATGGCATATTAGTACCATCTATGTCTATTTTCGGATAATTCTCAAAGCTCACTAAAAACTGAAAACTTAAAATTTTCAATTTCATGCATGCGTGCTTATGCTTGATGATTAGATGATGCATAGTCAAAGGGGGAGGCATGAAGTCCCTTGATGATTATAATGCCAAAGGGGCAGAAAAATTTCAATCATTGTTATTGGAGTAGATCATAGATTATGGGTTATAGAAATGAGAGGGAGTTTCGGAGAGATTGTTTTGGCCTTCATGTGATGACTTTGACACTATTTGTGATAAATATTTTGCCATATTGTGTTATGTTGGAATTGGATTTAAGGTTGCATGAATTCAGTGTTTGACTATGTTGACTGTGTGTTTATTTGGTGAATTCGAGTTTGGTCAATTTATCTCATGAAAAATTGACGGAACTGTTTGTCTTGGCTAACTTGGGTCAAGTTGAAAACTTGTGCTTACAATTGGTTTGCTTGGTCTATTCTATACAAGTGCAAGTTGGGTGCGGTGATGGTTCCATTATGTGGATCATCAAGAAGCTTGGAGGGCGGATATGCGGTCAAGGAGATGGTGACGACATTGTGCGTCTTAAAAGCATACACATAGTGGACAAGGAAGCGCAAAATCCATGAAGAAGCTTTGCAAGAAACCGTGACAGAGGTGCCTGAGGTAGCGTTTTAGGGATTGCTTAGAGTGGAAGAAAAATCGGATAGTGGCTAGGCTAGTTAGGCACATTGAGATGCGTGCTAGTTAGTTTAGGCCCCTAGGGCATGAGGCCCAAGAGTGGAAGAGGGGGTTTTCCCTCCCACTATAAATAAACAATGAGGGGCGCTTATCCCCTTAAGCCATTTCAGAAAACCCTTTGTAAGAGCTGCACTAGAAGTGCTTTGGTTTGAGATGAGAGGCTTTTAAACACCAAAAAAGCCTATATGTTCTTGAGATTTTCTTTCCTCTCTCTTTGTATTTTTATTTCTCTACTTTTTCTCATGAATTGATTCTTGGCATGGCAACTAAGTGATCGAAAGATCATCTCTATACTGATCCCATCCATGCATATCCATAGTTTCATCTTTTTTCTTCTCTATTTTGAGTTTTCTTGGAGAAAAGACAAGTTTTTTGGATTTTCTTGGAGAAGGGCATCCCCAAGACTTTATTGTATTCATCCCAGGTAGACCGGATACGAGAACTCATAGCCGCCTTCCTTATTAGAGGGGTTATTGATACTTATGGACAATTCCATGCCTAAGACATGGAAGAAAGCGAATTCGTCTTAGTTAAGAAATGATATGTATTTCTTTGCATACTTTTATGGATGTGACATGAGGTGGATGAAATTGGGAGTTTGCTATGTGAGATATGATGTTGATGAGTTTAATGAGAGTTCAATTTGTGAGTCAATTTATATGATATGTATCAATTTTCTGTGATTCCATGTGATTCAAATCTGATTATTGTGAATGAAAGATAAGGGTGTACAGATATATATATTTGCTGTGTATTTTGTTTTCTGTTACTAGGCAACAATCTGAAATAATTAGGTATCATGTATAATAGATCACAGATAGTTTTAATAGGGAACCACCTGTGATGAGAGCATATCACAAGCAGAACCACCTGTGATAAGTTTAATATCTTAGGTGGTTTCTTGTGAGAAACACCTGAGATATGTCTTCATCACAAGCAGTTCCCTTTAAGAACCGCCTGTGGTATGTCCTCGTCACAGGAACCGCCTGTTATGAGAGGAGCTAATCACATGCCTTTGCTTACAGGCGGTTTAAGAAACCGCCTATATTGGAGTTCCCAAACCACTTGTAATGGTCTATTTTGTAATAGTGGAGGTGACAGAAGATGTGAAGTAAGGTACCAACAAAGGGGAGTGTGGTAGTGGGTCTTTACGAAAGCAGATTTGTTCTTTTGGACGGTGATGGATCTGACCAGCGGGTGCGGGCAGCCTAACGGCGGTGAGCTCGACGCCCACGTTTGGCACTATGGACAATGCCATACTATCATGGCGGCCGAGGACATCCCTGACGCGCTCACGACGTTTGGCACTATGGACAATGCCATACTATCATGGCGGCCGAGGACATCCCTGACGCGCTCACGAAGTCTGCGCAACGCGGCTGCGCGCCCGCGTTTTTGGCTGCTGGCACTGTCTAGGTTTCGGGCCCCAAACATTGTACTGGCCAATGACTCGTTGCCCCTCACCACGTAATCCATTCTAGCAGTCGCCGTCCGCACTGGCCTGCCTCTATGCAGCCGCAACGAGACCAGCTTGTTGCATCAGTGGAAGGGCTCCATGACGGGACGACCAGGGAGTGGCTATTGGAGTTAAGATTTAAGAAGAGGACGTCGAGCAACCGGTATACTCGAGCAGCCGCAAAGGCACGCAGACGGGCCTAGATTAGCATGCCAACAGCGAGGGTACAATGGAGAGCATGCTATGTGTGCCTGTAGGTGGAGGAATTGCTGTTGCAGCCGCCGCTAGTGAGCTTGGCGGCGGCGGTGGCACAACAGTGGGAGCATGCAGGTGGGAGGCAAAAACGGTGCTGTGGGTGGCAACGAAGATTCGTGATGGCGCCGGCGGCCCGGAGATGTGAGCCGTAGTTGAGAGAGAGAGAGAGAGAGAGAGCGCGCGATGGGAAAGCAAATTCCTATGTCCCTAGATGATTATTTTTATCCCGGGGATTTGATCGGGAAGGATAGGGAATTTCCCCTCCTACGTCTCGTCCAAATAGAGTAGCGTGAAAATCTAAGATGGTATGTCATGAGTGGATCTTTCTCAGGAGTTAGGCAGGGCTCCCCCTCTACTTGCCTTCTGCCTAATGAGCCCTTACAAGAGAGGTAATTTGCAGAAGTATTTTTGTGCCCAGAAATTTACACGTCTATGATATGGGATTGTCTAAGGCAACGAACCAATCAAATTCGGAGAAATTTTTTATATGAGAAAATCAATTATGTACGCTGTCATAAGATGGCTTTATAGGATTTGCCGAGTGAGGACTATTAGCACCCGGTGCACGAGTTTTCATTAGATTGAAAATTGCACTTACATATCTATTTCTATATCTATAAGTAATAGTTGAAATTTAAGATTTTCTTTCTCTCTCTCTTACGAATAGAAATTCTCATGTTAATCAGAAAAAATAAATTCCTGCACAAATCACCGAAAAAATCGGGTGGCTAACATGTTCATGCAAGGTTTTTTTCTTTTTTCCAAAGGTGTTCATGTAGAGTTGTGATGGCGCAGGCAACTAAATGAGATTAGGAAAGAAGAGTCAGGACTCATTACTACCCGTCAAAGACACATGAATCAGGTGGCCAACGTTCACGACGAGTAACGATGATAAAACCAAGTATAACAATAGGTGGAATTCAAGGCTTTTTCTTCGTTCTCAGTGATAAAAATTCCCATGTTAATTAAAAAAAGAAATTACCAAATAAATAAATAGAAATCGGGTGGCAAACATGATCATGCAAGTTTTTTTTTCTGCCACAAAGGCGTTCATGTAGAATTGTGATGGCCAAGGCAACTAGGTGACATTAGGAAAGAAGAGTTAGGACTCATTACTACACGTCAAAGACACGAGTAAGATGGTAAAAACCAAGTATAACAACGGTATTTTAATTTCAACTACAAGTGTGACACGAAAGCAAGCAAACTGTGGTTTATTAAACTTTTTTCCCTAAGGGATAACGTAATTAATGGAGTACGAACATCAATACATACGTCTAAAATATTGAAGGAATGAAATAAAATTATATAAACATAAATTTCTATATTAATCCAAATGGAATTCACGAGGTTCTAAATTTCTAAATGGAAACATATACACATCCAAATGGAATTCACGAGGTTCCCGGAAAAATCAATAAAGTAGCTGATACTTTAGCGCCAGCTCTCCACATATGAGAGTCTAAAATTGTATGTTCTCATGTTGCAGCTTTGCATTTGTAGAAGCTAGATGCCCTCTTGCATAGCTTCTTGGGAACTTGGGTGCGGACTTTGTCGCACTTAAATACTTCACTTCTCATGAATAAATCTTTTGAAGTTTTAAATTAAAAACGAGGAGAAATCGATGAACATGCCCATGCACGATTTGTGGTTGTAGCATGGAAACCACCGCCTCTGCATTAATTCCACGCGGGACCTAGCTAGGCTCATAGTTCATGTTCTTTCTTGATCGTTATGTACCTCATTTGAAGTCATTAGCTTGTGATGACCACGCAGCACGTCTAGCATGTGAGAATGGCCTCATTCTATTTGGGCCATTTGCATCCTTTGTATTAAATATGCCCGCCAGTTCCTGCTTTTGTGGAGCTTTACTTCGTGGCCATCTATAGCTACGACAAGTTTGCATCCATTCTTAACTGTTATCGCCACCTCCTTGCTTACCAACTTTTCTCAACCTGCAATTAACGACCGTGATCTCTACGCTCTATACGTTCGTGCTTAAAACCTTGCATCCATTTTATTAATTCCGAACAAAAAGGTCTTGTTCGCCTTGCTTTCAAGTCCCATTTCTGTCAAAAGTCAACCTCGAGAAAGCTAATCCCGTTGACTTCCTTTCAATGCTCCCTTTTAATCTCCCTCTCATCACAAATGTACTTTATTATAGAATGCGTATAATCAACTTTTTAAAATTTTGATCACTAATTGATGCAAAAATACAGTGATACACTTTATGAAAATAGTGTCACTAGATTTATCTTATGAAATTCTTTTACTCTATGCACTTCTTATTATTATTTATAACATATTACAGATGAAAATTATAGTCAAAGTCTTGTATTAGAGATTGCAAAAAGTAAAAAACAACTTACATTTATTAGAATTAATCTTGATATTTATTTGTATCTGCATGTTTACTTCCATTTGCATATAGTTAGCGTGTTGTGTAGGGCCGTTGCATACTAACAAATGTACCTGTGAAACGTACGATCAGTGGCTCAGATGTGAGGACGTGCATGGAGAAGTGCCAAGTTGCTGTGTGAAACGGATGTCACCGTGTGAGAAGTGCGGTGCTACGTGCAAGCCGAGCACTGCAACATGCTGAATAGACGTCGAGTTGATTAGTTAGTGATTTGTTCAAGTTAATTAGTGTATGGATAAACTAGTTAATTGAGTAGTGATGCATGTACGTGAGAGTGGCTGCATGTGCATGCTAGTTATAACGTGTGCGTGTCCGAGTCTTGTGGATCTCAGTGCATGAGCTAGTAGCTGTTAGATCAAGTGATTTGGTTTAAGCCATTAGCTAGTGGAGCACGTAGCTGCATAGAGTTAGCTGATTAGTTGCACACGATCCAGGATGTAAGCATAGAAAGCAGATCAGGGCCAACGCCCCTGGATCATGCGTGTGTGCATGTTATATAAAGTCTTGTAATCAAGTTGTTCATCGAGGCAATAGAGAAAAAAAGAAAAAGGTGTTGGCTGTGTGAAACAGCACGTCACCAAAATGAGAGCATCTCCATTGTTTTCTGTGTGGGTTGTGTGATTCAACTAAGAGAGAGAGAGCAGGGAGGTCACCTCCTACAATATTTATGATCAGAGAGAGTATATAAGAGGCACCTTTCAAGGACATTCCCTTCCACGACTTTTTTTCAAAATATTATTTTTTATCCAGAAATTTTAGAAATATTATCACAATCAAAAAATTGCAAAAATTGACCTCAATCGCCATAACCCATGGCGATTAGGTGGCAATCGCCACCACCCATGGCGATAGGACCCAATCGCTAGGAGCAAAGACGATTCATTATGGAATCACCAGACGTCATGGCGATTTGTCAGTAATCACCACGACCCGTGGCGATTGGTCCTAATCGCCACGACCAGTGACGATTTCCCCCTCTGCACCCCGTTCTGCTATTTAAACGGTTGAGCAGACGCTCCCACCAGATAGCTAATCTTCTCTGAGTTCTTCCAAAAAATTGTTAGTATCTCGGAGTAGATTGTTTTGATTTGGAAGGAGAAGAAGAAGTAGTTCGCGGATGGATAGTGACGATAGAGGTAAGTCTTGTAATATTTTTCCTCCTCATATGCGTTGAAACATTGAGATCTACAATTTTTGTTTTGCGCAATAATAATTTTTCGTACAAATTACTAGATGGCAGTGATGCTGTTTGGAACCCAAGAATGGACTACGAACTTCTTAGGCCCTGTACAATGCAGGTGCTTAGACAGGTGCCTCAGGAAAAAAAATCGGTTTTTTTTATGAGAGGTGCTTAGACAGGTGCTTAGGAAGGGCGACGGAAGCAAAGTTAAGCACCCGGTGCTAGGCTGATGGTTAGGGTGACACAGGTGACAGGTGCTTCAATCGGTGCCTAGCAAATAGTACTCCAAGAAGCACAAATAGTACTCCACACAATACAGCGCTGCATTGGAGACAACAGGTGCTAGAGTAGGTGCTACATGAATATTAAAGTAACTTAAGCACCCATATGAAGCACTCTGCATTGTAAGTCACATATTTTTTTGGGACGCAACGCTACTCTCTCTCTTTAAGCACTGGGTTATAAGCACCCTGTATTGTACATGGCCTTACTGGTGCGGAAATGAGGAGGTGGAGTTGTAAATTATGCGTTCGCAGATCTTTGAGGAGGTTCATACGCGTGCTCTTGTAGAAGTGTTAGCGAGAAGGGGTTTTCCTGGAATTACATACAAGCAGGTGTGCAAGCGTTTGAGAGAGTTTCACAAGATGTGGGAGAGGGTGAACGAGCTTAGAAAACTATCTGGGGCAAAGTACACAAAAGGCGATTTCTGCGAAGGAACGATAAGTATCCCGCAATCTCAGTACAATAAGCACATAAGGGTTAGTACAATTCATTTGTTCTTAGTTCGTAAGCATTTCATGCACCATTTTTGTTTGATACATCACATTCTCGGTGTGCAGGCACATTCGGGGGATGTAGGGTTGCTGAACTGGGAGATCCGAAACTTCGAGCATGTGGACCGATTCTGGAGAGACCCATTTGCTAATAGAAGACACTTAATGAAAACAACATTTGAAGAAGATAAACGCAAAGTTGCTGGACTCCCCCCTTTGGTAAAACGTGGGCACACATCTAAAAAGATGTTCGATCATCAAAGGATAAAGGCGCATGCAGTTCATCAAAAAAGGCGTGTACCAAGTGCTCGTAGAGTGATGAGGACTTCTCTCGAAGCTGTTTTGCTTCAAAGCCCCCGCTCCAGGGATCTTCGCAAGCGATAGCGAAGATGATTTCATGTAGTCATATTAGAAGTGGTAGCGAATAATTGCTTGTTCTACCTACGATATGTGTAGCCAACTACTAATGTGGCAGTGTAACATGGCTCTGTAACCTATACTTATGTAATCAGATTTACATGTTAATTTGTTAGTCTAATATGGTTCATCAATCACTATGTAGTAATATGTAGCAGTGAATACAAGTGTACTAATTCATACAGTACGAAATGCTGGTACAATATAATGTAGTGAAAGAAAGGATAAAATGAAAGTCGTCGACGCCTAGCCTCGTCATCCCCTCTTCCTGGTCAGCGACGGTGAGTACCTCGACCTAGGCCGTCCCACTCCTGCTTTAGGAGCACTGCCCACCTGTAGTGTCGGGTCTTCCTCCTTGTGGTCCTGTGTATCCTACGTGGGCAACGGTGGCTGAGTCTGCTGCGTCGTGCTGGACTGCCCAGGTGGAATCAACTCGTCCGCCTCGTCGTGAAACCTGAAGCCATGAGTGTCGGGGGCCTGTCGAAGAGGTAGTCAAGCGGACTAGCTGGTACTTGAGGCAGCACATGATCTGTATATAACCGGAATTAGTCAGCACAACAATGTAAGGAAAAATGGCTTGTATGAGATAAGAATTGTTTTACCTTGTTGAGTCATGAAGAGTGGGGATGCACTCTGCTGCCACGCAGAACCACTCGCCTTTGTGGGCCCCGGTGGCTAAGAGGTACGAGGCTGACGGTGCCTCATCTGTGAACGATGTGGTGGTCTCGCTCCTTGGCTTGCGGTAGTCCCGGCAACGACGTCATCCCTAGGCGTGCACCTAAATATGTCCATGATCCTCCTAGTGTACTTTGCGACCCTGGACAAGACTGAGTGGTCCTCAGTGCCAGCTAGGAGACGCTGAAGAATAGCAGTGACCTCCGTGTTCGCCGCTGTCGCCCACTGTCCCTGAAGAGTGAGAATCATAGGTGTACACATACGTCATAAACAAATAAACACGGAGAAGCGAAGCACGAATTTCACTAACCGCCAAATCCAGAGTTTCAGCTACGAGGATCGGGTACATATCTATCGTCTGTGCCGCCACGTCGTCAGGAGCCTCACTTCCACGAATAAGGTGGATGCGCGTACATGGCAAATACCACTGCAAGTAGGCGTCGAACTCCGCATATCGAAATGGCCGCTCCTCACGCTGGACGTTGTTTAGAGCAGCGTCCCATTGGGCAACGAAAGGGGCCATCCATGAAGTACATATAACACGGATACATGAAATACATAAAGTACGTGAAGTAGATACGACACGACGTACAGAGGCACTAGAAAATTACATAATACAAAGAGTGCGACATAGACTACTGATGGCTTGACCTAGAGGCAGCACTAGACGCGTCCTCCCTTCTTTTTTGGTTTTCTTTCATCTTCGGACATGTCTTCACCCGGTGGCCAAATTTCTTGCAATAGCTGTATTGTTTGGTTGGCCCACCAGCCTCCGCCTCGTCCATCGTGTTAGCAATACGGCGAGTCTGGCGTCGTCCCACGGAAGCTCGGAGGAGGCTGAAATCGGGGACCCAGAACCGTTCGCCTAAAGGTACCTGCGTGAAATTATCCACCACGCGGAAACCATACAGCTCGCCCGTCCAGGTATCACGGACAGCCTCTTTTGCTCGTGTCCATCTTTGTCTTAGTAGCTGCAGCAAGGGCGTGAGAGCAAGGCTTGTGAAGAAGCATGAGCTTGTTGCACATACATGTAGCAGAGATATTTGGTTCTACATGGAAAGTAACCTCCTGAGTAATCTACTATGTACAAACCCCAAATCCACTCTTCTGCTTCAAACATAACTCGAACCTACGTTGGATATTTCCTGTGCGTCTAGCCTTGTGCATTTGCCCCTTTTTGGCCTTCTCCTCAATAAACAACATAGTTTTAGCACAGTAAGGTGTTCCACCGAATTTTTGCATATGCAGTACAACCTTTGCACGCCTCTCCTGAAAGTACCTCATTGTGCCGTGCAGCGAACCCTCCACGATGGCCACTATGGGTAAACCGCGTACCCCCCTAAGAACAAAATTTTAAACCTCAGCAAGATTGCTAGTCATGACTCCATATCTAGCGCCATCTGTGTCATGGAGGAGTGACCGCTGCTCAAGTGGTTCCTTATTTATCCAATCCGAGAAGCACTTCACTCTGTTTGAAGCCTTTCCTCCTAGTGTGAAAGAGCATCTAGGCACCTAAATGGTTTTGATGCCTAATGGCAACCTAAACTGGGATCC